>BLKR01007235.1:0-41165 GCA_011170035.1 Teleogryllus occipitalis | reverse complement strand
TATTTGCTAACTTTCAATCACATTTGAGGCAATCACTTGAAGAGTAAGTGTTTACTGGTAATGATTTATGTTTGTAGGAGGTGACTGAATGTCAGGCTAAAATCAAAGATATGCAACAAACAGAAACTAATTTAAGAGGTCAAATAAGTTTATATACTAGCAAATATGACGACTTCCAGAACGCTTTAAGCAGAAGCAATGAAATTTTTGAAGGCTTTAAAGGTGAAATGGAAAAGGTAGGATTTCATTTCCGAATCAGTAGATTCAGTGATAATTTAATAATAACTGAGATTAACTGATATTTACTGAGCAAATGAGTTTTTGTAATTATTAATGCAGTGGTTCTCAAAGTAGTCCTCATAGAGTTTTAAGTCTTGAGGGGCTTTGTAATACTTTCCTGAAGTTTTCTTTTTATATCGTCAGATTTGATAACCAAAGTGGTTGAATTGTTTCCTGATCTTCACTATATAATGTAATATATTAATGAATTATTCCCAAATTAGTGCATGCTTTTGTTTTCAAAATAGCTCATTTTCAAGAAGGATAATTCCATTAAATTTTATTATCCCAAGAAGCCCTTGACTGAACTTTACTGGATACTTCATATCAAAAGCTAAAGGCTCCTTAGCCTCAACTTTGGGTTAAAAGGGACTTTGGCCTTGGGAGTTTTGAGAACTGCTGCATCAATGAAAAGGAAGTGACTGGAGGTAAAGTTTTGTTCACAAAGTAAATGTTTCAAGCTGTGTTAAACTGCTTTTTCTCTCGCAGTATTTTTTATATACTGTATACAAACTTTCAGTGATATTTAAAGTTTGCTATTTTTAAGTGGTTTCAAAAAGAGAAAATTTTTGATGTCATGTTCTCTAAAATTCTTCCTTTAGTAGTTTGGAAATAAATAGTTGCACTATTATCATGAAGAGCAGTTTCATTCTTCAATATTTGAGGTTAAAAATTAGCTAAAATCTTGTGGGTTTTTAGGTGTGACAGATTGGCATTATATAGTTACAGGTATTGGGTAGAGTGGAGCAAAAAAATTACTAATTCTTTGTTGTATTTACTTTTAGATGTCAAAGAAAATCTGTAAATTAGAAAAAGAAACATCGTCGTGGAAACAGCGCTGGGAAAAGAGTCATCAAGCATTGCTTGAGATGGCAGCAGATAAACAGCAGCGAGATAGTGACTTGGCTTTAGCTACAAAACAAATTGCTCAACTTCAGAAATTATGCCGCACTTTACAAGTCGAGAGAACTTCTCTTCTGGCTCAACTGAAAAACAATATTAATAATCCTCCAGGTATTCAGGATTAAAAATTTCTTGACATGATTGTAGGCTGAATAATTTTTATTATTACTTAGGTGTTTGTCAAACTTTGTCAATTTTGTACTGTTTTTATTCTCTTATATCGTGTTTTCTTGCTTTTATGTAATTTTGATAATATAATTTTAAACATTGTTTTTTCTTTATTTAAAGTCTTTCATTCACACACATTCCAAGGACAGTGTCAAGAGTTTCAAATGCAGGAAGATTTTTATTATTTCCTAAAGGCTGAGTTATGTTAAAATTTGATCTTTTCATGGAAGAAGCATTTGTGGTTACTTTTCTATACAAATGTGCCCTTTGGGTAGTGATCTTGAAGCTAAATATTATTGTCCAATTTAAATAGTAAATAACGTGACTTGAGACAGATCATACAATACACTATTATGAGTAAAGGTAAAGCAGTATTTTAATTCAAGAATATATGGAATGTTCTCTATTTGAAAGAACTGGAAGCGACATTCAATTTTGATTTTGAATACCGTGCTAACAATTTTTAACCCTCCACTCCTCTCATGTATAGCAAAAGGGAGCTCAAGAAGACTTGGGCATAGTGGGTTACATTTAGTGTCCAGAAATCAAAGCAAGGGGGCCATTTTAGCATTTGCTCAAAGGACCAAAGGAAACAGGACAAAAACCCTGATTGAGTTGGTGTCATTGATCTTACAATACTTGTTACTAATGACAGTAATAATAATAATAATAATAATAATAATAATAATAATAATAATAATATAGTAATAACAATTATAAGAACAACAATACTATTCATTTAGAAATAATCATTGTTAAATTAAACATTATTGTTAATAATGCATCTAGCAAATTCAGGGTGAAGGAAATAGAATTTTGGTCTGGCATTCTCCTTCTACATCAGTCCAACTGGAATTTAACTCAGGCAGGATGACATATGCCAGTTATTTTTTCTTTGCTTCAGCTCGAACAGTCAACATGAAACCAAGTTAAACGGGATAAGAATTCTTATTTGTTTTTTTAAGGGAAGTAATGTTGTGATTTGTATATTCCTTCACACTGTAGAACATGTTAAGCAGGAAAGCTTTCATTTTTCTTATTGAATCTCCTGATGGATAACCGGATCACATCTGATGTTCTGTCACAAGTCACGATATTTAAATCAGACAATATTTATTTTTTTGCTTTTCCTTTGGTTCCTTTTCCTTTCATCTGTAGTGTGGATTTAGTTCTGTCATTGCACTTTATATATATTGATGCAACAGTTGTAAGTTTGTTTTTGTTTATATTTTCTCATGTTCGTAATGAATAGAAGTACTGTAAATGTGAGCAATTTTTGTTAAGTGGGATGGAAGAACAATTATACGTTTTATATGTGTTAACATGTTTGTGTCACATAGGGGTGGATCTGGTGGGGAGGTGGAGGGACAATAAGCCAACCCTTTTTGTGTCTGCAAGTCAGTGATGGCTGGTCCGGGCTACAGCGCACTAGCCATTCTCTTTAATAAATAAAATAATTATTTCAAAATATCAAATTTTTGTCAGTCTGGAGCGAGTCAACACCCGTGATGTTTTGAATGATAAAGCCTTATGGCATCATGTAGTGCATGAGAATTTGCATTGTGCACACATGCTGAAATGCTGGCTGTTTAACCTCTTGAAGGTTGTGAGAGTCACAGCACCGAGCTTGACAGAGCCTTACGAATTTGATTTTCAAGAAATGAAAAGGGAGAACACATTTTGCAGAGATGAAAACAGCCTTTTTTTGAAAAACTGTAGCTAGCTTGGTAATTTGTTTTCAAAAAATATTTTATTCAAAAGTTGTAGGAAATTTTATCCTCTATAAAATTGATTCCAATCATTTTTCTGTAGGACTTAAGGTTCAAGAACTAGAGAGAAAGAAACTAAAATAGTCTGAAAATATATTAGTGTTTTTGACTTCGTGGGGTTAGCACCAGGTCTGGGTGGTTGGAAACTTGGAGTTTTAACGAGTGCCTAGGTACAAACAGCATACCAAAGAACAAGTTTTTACAACCTTTTTCCAGGTAAAATGTTCGTACTGGCTGGTCTACTTTTAAAACAATGATTTCCAATGTGCAGAAAGACTGCACCAGTCCAGCTTATAAAATTATTTTTATGAGTGTTCGTTGTGGTTATTAATTTCTTGTGAATGTATTTTAAATTGCAAACTATCATTCAAACAGATTTGTGTATAATTTGAGTGCTTAGTATTAAATGATTCCTAAAAACAGTTTTCTTTATCAAAATAATTTAATAACTACAATAATACATATGTACTTGGAAGGATGACCAAGAATGTGTTTGCCCCTGGTGCTGGTTTTAAGCAACAGCCACAAGTAAATCCACAACACTTCTTTGGGATTTTACTCAATTTATTCACATTTACAACATATTGATCATATCACATTCAAAAGGAGTATTAGGGCCAAGGCCATTAAGGCCATTAAGGCCAAGGCCAAGGCCATTAAGGCCAAGCAGATGACATTTCAAGAAGAAATTTACTTTTTAAAAAGGTGTTGGTTTTCTTGAATGGATTTAGGCAGGTCTTAACTGAAATCCCTTCCCCTCCCAACTATTTCTGGATCTACCCCTAGCGGTGGTGTGGGATACACATGTTAATGTATTAAACCCCTAAATTAATTTGTTTATTATAATTTGCTTCAGGACAAGAACCCACATTAAATTCTAACGAAGCTACAAATGAAGTTCAAATGTGTGAAGAAAATAAGACAAAAAATAGCAGTTCTGATGAAGCATCTGTAACTGTTGATGAAGTTCCTGACATCCCTGTTGGCAAAGGTAAATTAACAAAATTATTTTTTTAGCATCTTGCTTCTAGTTTATTATCTTAAATCGAAAGAACTTCACTTAAAAAAAAAGTTTTCAATTTATACAAAAGAAGAATTTTCATTGTTGCAAACAGTTCAATTTAAAGAGAAAGACCTCTTTTTTAGGAGCATTATTAAACAGTTCAAAATTGATGTGCTTCCAAATGGAAGGTCCTGGAGGTAAGGTTTGGCAGTTACTTGGGTTTAGCCGTAGATTGTAATCATGCATATGCTGTTTCAAATTTTGGAATCCTTAAGATCTGGAATAGAGAGCAATGGAAAATTAAAAGAAGATTTTTAGATATTTTGTCACGATGTTTTGTCAAATATGTTTTGAAAGGATAATAAGTTAATTAAAATATTCATGATGGAAAGGAGAAAAAGAGGAGAAACAAAGTTTTCTTAGCTTAAGCTTCAATGCACAAGTCTTTTGACTTAGTCTACAGGTCCTATGCACTACTAATATTGACACATATTTTAGTGCAGGATCTAGGATCTATACAAGAACTTGGTGTTCTTAGATCATTCCCTGTAAATTAATTTCAGATCTGATTAACAAATTTCTTGGTATTGGCGTGAATTATTATACACATCAGAAGCTTAATGTGAATTTGTTTAGGGAGACTGTGAATTGGTTTTTGAGCACACACTTTCTTTCATTTATTATCATTTCTTTCATTTATTATCATTATGTTTATCATCGTAATGGAATTTAATGACATCATTTTAAGGGACATTCTATCACCCAAAAATATATTTTTTACTTTTTAAGCTATTATACAGGTGATGAGAAACCGGGAAAATGAGGACAGGGAATTTGTTATTCACTATAGGTTACAGAAAAGTTGAAGAATAGTTTTATTTCAGGGTAAAGATATTTTCAAATGAATAAAAAGAGGGAATTATAATTGGGGGCAGTCAATGGATAAGGGCATATACATGACCATGCTGTTTTGAGAAAGTTGCTTGTGCAGTTTTGTTTCAGTAATTTAATGTTCAATTTATATTGATTCTCACAAATTATAAATAATTCATTTTACATTGTAATCATAAAGTTTCCCATAAGTTATGTACGAGTCTGATTCTGTTCCACTAAATACTAGTCATTTTACTATCAACTCTTTATAATCACTTGCCTTTATAATAACAGTATTTGTCAACATATTCCAATTGTCGCTACTACCTTCTCCTCCCTGGAGCAACTGTTATGATTGACACTTCACTATACATACTTGAGAGGAACTAGAGAAGAGGAAACAATACAAAGAAATTTATATTATAGGTCTTATGTTTGTTACTGTTTATGGTTAATGTTTGTTTCAGGAACAAACCATAACAATAAGTTCAGAACCAGTTATTTTCATTGAAACAAATTTATTGAAAAAACACCTGGCAAACATCTTTAATTACATTTGAGCACTGTTGACCAACAATCTTGTAGTTTGAGTTAATGTATTTTACAGCCATCCCTCTCTCGACCTCAACTTCCTTTCATTTGTTCAGTTTACCCCAAGATTAAAGATACATGTTTTATCTCCCCTCTGTAATGAGAACTTTCTAAGAAACACCAAACTCATTTTTTATTTGCCTATTACAATTGAAAGAGTTAAGAGGTTTTATTGTTGAGGAGGTGAAGGTAGTAGGTTCGAGGAGGGGGTAGCTGGAGAATATTTAGTGGGTGATGTTGATTTTTGTGGGTGAGTGGATTGTTAAGATGATGAAGTAGGGTGTAAATTTTTGGTTTTTGAGATCTTTTTGAATTCTTTTCTGAGCATTATTGTATGTATCATTGTGTACGGATGTCAGTCTGTTTTCAATCTTAGCATATTGTATTTTGATATTGACGGGGGTCATAATGCTAGTCAGATGAATCAGATTTCAAGTTTTCTTGAAGTCTGTTAGAGGTGGCTGTTTTATTTTTGACACGAGACTCTCAACCATGAAGTATTGTGTATTTTACATATAAGACTTACACCTTTGTCTTGCAGTCAATTTTCGTAAGAGGGGTGAGTGGTGTCATTGTGCTGAATGTGTGTCTGTTTTACTGTGGTTCTGTGATTTCAGTAGGTTACAAAGTGGGAAATAAAAAAGATTTGTAACGCTGAAAACTTTGTCTGCTGTATAAGTAATTTCCCGTTGGAGTATTGTTTAATGCATTGTCTGATATTTTAATTTCTGGAATAGCCCTCTGTTGGCATTCCAAGTCAGTCTGAGTTTGCTGGCATCATTATTTAAAAAATGTCACAACCTTTGGTCAGAATTGTGATTTTGGCTGGGTTTCACTGAGGTCTTAAATGCTCATTATTTTATTTAGGGTTGATAGAGATGTATTTAGGGTTGCATATTAAAATTCTTGAGCACAATCAGGTCTTCAGTTATTTTTGATAGAGATGATGATTATGCTTGTGATGGTGATTCCATTTTAGTGTACGAGGGCGAGGGAATTGTGTAGGATAGCATTATTTGGGAGGTGTTGCAAAGGATAGAAAATTGTTAATTGTTATTGCAAGGAAGAGTTTTCTTGCAAGTACTTCGTATTTCCATTTCATCTATGTCAAGTCTATATACTTCAATGGTGCTGAAGACCCTGTCTGGTCTTTTCCATTTTGGATGCATTGTCGATGATGATTTGGTAGTAATTTCATTGAAGATATGGGGTGGAATGTTGGATGATAGTCCTCTGAATTTTGTTTGTTGTTATTTCATTTTTGTGGGGGTGATTGTAGTAGATGAGAAATCAGAGAGAGAGGTTTTCAAGTCATAATTTTTTATATTTTTCTCAAAAGTTTCTTGTAGTCGATCTTTCTCTTTGAATGTACAGTAAGTCTCTCTTTTCTAATTTTTGCAAAGAAGCGGTTATATACTATGTAATCACTAGACATCGGATGTTTAGGCACGAAAAAATCGTCTTTTAGGCGCCTAAAAGGGCACTGAAAAAGTCCAGAATAAGGAGACAAAGGGCACTGTCATAAGGTACATACACAATAAAATGGAAAATTGTAATTTTTGAATAAATTATTTTGTAAACTTAAATGCACAAAACCAGTTCGTATATTTTAATGTAAAACTAGATTTACATATTTACAACTCTTCTACATTTTATTCTTATTGGTTTCCATTAACCAGTAATATTTATATATTACCAGTAACTTTTCAAGGATCACAATTTCAAATTTGCGACGACTGGGAGACAAAATCAGTTTGAATGCGGAGAAGGATATCTGAACGATGTGACTGGCATATATTTTAGCAGTAACACTGAAACCTTCTGGGAATTTATATTTATTTCCACTTAAAATTTCGGTTCCCTCGGCGTATTGTCAATCGTCCATGTTCTCAGATCATGGCTAGTATTTGTGAAATAGGGAAATGGAGAAAAATCATTTGGTGTACTTTCAGGAATTCTCTCGTAATTTTAAATTTCAAGACGTGAATTGTAGGTTTCATAATGAATGGTCACGTTGGACCATCGCCTATTTTCCTATATCTTAGCATTGTATATAAATATACTAAATAAAAGGCAAAAAAAGTCCTAAAAAAGGTATTTATGCAAAAAATATGCATTTATGCTAAAATAAGCAAAAATAAGCATAAAATTCCGTCAAATGTCATCATTTGTCATGATTCGTGGACATATATTATCAGCCTTTAAATAAGTTCTCTAGAAAAAAATACGCATTTCCCTAAACATCCGATGTCTAGTAATCAGTTATAGCCCTTTGAGGCTTTTGTGTTCCATGTTGATGATATGTAATGTCCCAATGAGTCATACTGATATAACGTTAGTCTTCTTGGTTAGGGTCATGTCTCGTGTCTGTGGCGCCCTTGCCATTCTGTCTCCATTTGAGTGTCAGAAGGTGAAATTGGGTGTTTTGTGAGGTCAGGTCTTGGGAAGTTATTGGATTGTTGCTATCGATGAATTTCCTCTCTTCTCCCTGGAGTCTGCTTCAAGCTCCACTAAATGTCTTTTCTCTTTGCCAAGATCTTTCTGATTTTGCGCCCTCCAAGATCTCCTGGTCTAAGCTCATCTTCGCGTCACAGTTCTCACCTTTCGGCGGTGGATGGCCTTTGTGGGATGCCTGCTCGGGTGACTGAAACCTATTTAAACGTTCGGGAAGGGAGAGTTTGGGCATAGAGAATGCATATTGAAAACTGCATCATTGCGTTGTGCAATGTTGCACCGTCCTCCATGGGCACAGATGACAGGGTCGGTCCATGGAAGGTCTTCGTAGGCATAAGTCGTCTGACGGACGGCGCTGTTCTTGCAGTACTTTATCTTTAGTCCCTCTTCGACGAGTGTTAGGCAGCCTTGCGAGGTCTGGGGTGGAGTGCAGGGGGTCGTGTGCGGGCAGGTGGCCCTTGCTAGTTGCAGGTGGAGCCGGATCTTCGGGCGTCGAAGCATGAGGGGAGCTTGATCCTGGGCTGGAGTTGCGGCCTCAGCAAAGTGTCGACCGTTGTGGTGTGCTGATGACGTTGTCGGGTTGCGGGTTTTTGCTCGCCGTCCGCTTGCCTCAGTGTAGCATGACGTCATCAGCGGCCATCTGCGACGTTGAAGCCGGAACATAAATCCAGAAGAGCTGCGATTGGAAAGCCGGTTCGTCGAAAGCCAGGATCCAAGTGGAAAAGTTGGTACTCATGTTTGCCCTATTTCACAGACTTAAGAAACAGTTGTAAACAGTGGTGGCTGGTGCCCCGACAGACTTGGAGGTTGCACGTCCATCGAATGACGGAAAAGTAATTTCCAAAATTCAAAATACGAACATATAGGTAAAAATGTACGCAATTCAAATCAATTAAAATTAAGTACTTACATAATTTTCTGCGTTGGGTCCGCGTAAGGCATATACACTTTCCGCGCTCGTGGTTCTGGCTTTGATTTCCTCTGGGCACTTAAATTCGACTCCAGTACATTGCAGCAAGCACTATTGCATCGACACCTTTCACACAAATAGAATTATTTTATTTCGAAAACTTCACTATCCTGATATATTTGGCAATAATGAAAGATCTTCGACACAAATTCGCACTCAAGAACGTTCGCAAATCGGTGGCCAGCGGCAGCCACACAGGGACTTCCATTCAGAACGGCCACATTTTCACAAAGAACTCATCAAATGTACATTTTGAATCAACAAACCTAATATCAAATGAAAACAAATCCTCCAAATATCATAAACAATGCACTGAATATCGCCAATAGTTGACTGAACTTGAGTACTTTCAATAACAAGCGAAAATTATAAAACTACGTTGCAGTGAGTTAGACGAAGACAGAATATGGGTAATCCCTTGAGATTCCCTTCGTCGCCGCGCAGCGCGCCAGCGCCACTTGACTGGTTGCCCAACCAAAAGGCCGTATGTTCCACGTGTTAAATCGAAGGGCCAAAGAGGAAGACAGTAAATCCAGCAAGTCACCAGACACTGCAGAGAGCGCTAGTTAGACGCTCCTTGGTTTCAAAATGGTTTCATATACATCGATATTGGTGCAATTTCTTGAATAATGAATGTTGTAAATGGAAAATGTATATTCCTAAGCTATTATGAGATCTTTTTCATTTTCTAGGGTGAATCAAACGTGCAACCTAAGCACGAGCCGCCAATGATTGTAAACCCAAGTTAGATGTTGCTCACAATTATTTCGCATACTACTTAAAAGTCACAGTCGTAAAACATAGTCCCTGCGAGGATAGGGTACAGAGCCACTGCCAGGGTATAATGAAAATGTAACTGAATGAATCCTGTAAAGAAAGTATGAATGGTGTGCGCATGGGAAAAAACAAGGTTTATTCCCAAAAATTTGGAACAATTAATATCAAGGGGAAAAAGAACGTCAAATTATGAAGACTAGGGAACTTGTCGATTAATTTTTACTATTAAATTTTAGCTACAATTAAGTTTTAGCATGTCAGTGGCGGCTGGTGCTTTTAGTTAATAAGGGGCTCGCTGCATGTAGAAATATAAAATGAATCAATTTATTTACTTATAGACGAGCTCCATCCGATGGGTTTTGTATGTTGCAAATTCCCCCTATGCCCCTTTTGCTAAAATTTGCAATATTGTAACTGCCCTTTCCATAGCATTGCCGGAGCAATCAATCTTTCTACTCCCATGGTACTTCCAAGTTAACTTTTCGTATCATAGACGAGAAACATCGCTCTGGCTCGCAAATTATTGTTAGTATAGATACCGGAATTCTGAGGAACTTTACAGCTTCCGAAAATTATAACTTTAGATAGTTTGAAATTATAAATTTTTGGATTATCCTCTTGAATACTGACAAGTTTCAAGTACCGTTTGCAATGTCTCATCAAAAATGTTATATAACTTCAGGCATTCATTTAACTCTTCTCGAAATATTTCGATAAAAGAGTGGCTGGTTGAACTCGGAAGGCGACAGTGCTCATTCGCGGAAGGCTGCGGTACCCGTCGAGGGAAGATCGAACAATTGATGTTTATTGTTTATGACTGATCTGTGAAAAACCATCTTATGTGATAATAGTAACTGAATAAACATACGTATGTATGGAGACAGTGAAATTGATGCAATTAACTGTCAGTATTGCAAAAAATTTATCTCGAAAACCATAATAAACTGCAATAACTACAACGCGTCAATCACCCGAGTAACGCAAAATGGGTGAGGATAAACTCAGAAATGGAAGAACTTAAGTGTTGTGAATCAAAACCAACAAATTACAGTGAACTGATTTAAATCTTCAATCAAGAATTAGAAAAAAAGCAACTGAGAAATTGAGTGACAAAACCACCAAACTTGAAATAGATTTAACAGTCAGAAAGAAAACCTGAAGGATATCAAGAAGGACGTCAAAAAACTGTTAGATGATGCGATGAACTATCTGTCCTCAAATATTGATAACCGCAGAGAAAATGTGAAAAACTAAAAAAAGATGTTACAATGGAAATACTACCAAAAGATACCATCATTGAGGTTGGAGAAATATTGAAAGAATTGCGTGATATTAAATTAGCTGGCACGATCTCAAAGTCGAATCGTGAGCTCCTTAAAGAGATAGAGGACCGCGATATGTGCAAGAGAAATGTAATCCTTTATGGAGTAGGTGAAGCAGACAATGTTGATGCGAAGGAGCGTCAAACTCAAAATCAAACAACTGTTGTGAGATTTCTAAGTAATTTGGATATGGATACCCAGAGCCGTATGATGAACACAACGCAACTGGGGAAACTGAGCCAGGAAAATTCAAAACTAGACGTAGGTAAAACCCAAAGGTAGTCATGAAAGTTACCAACTCAGCCAAAAGCATACTGAGAAATAGTAAAAAACTACCAACAGGAGCCAAGGTCAACTATGATCGCACCCCATTACAGAAAAGAACTGAAAGATCTTAGGAAACAATTGACAATTACACAGAAAGTGAACCCTAACCTTATTATCAAATATATCATAGGTAACCTGAAGATTGTTGTCAAGAAGGGGAAACTAGGATGGGCAGCAACAAGAACAATAAACCCAATAAATCTGTATGCCATTGTCTCGTCTCTGATTCCTAAGTTCGATCAATTTTTGGAGGAAGTCAATACTTTGAGACTCGGCATAATAGTAATAACGGAGTCCTGGCGTAATACCAACATTCCTGACAGCCTGATACATATTCCAGATTTTTCTATTCACCGAAGAGACAGACAAGAGGTGGAGGAGTCTTGATCTATGTACGACATAAAATCGGAACCACCTCAGTGAGAGTAACGAAGATCCTGAAACAGAAACTCTGTGGCAGGAAGTGCAGATGAGTAGAGTTAAATTGACCATTGGAAGAATTTATAGATCACCCTCACCTGGGACAAGACCCTCTCAAACGGACATCAAAATCTTTGAACAGATTAGCTGTTTCAGAATTACATGAACCTGTCATAATTATGGGCGCTTTCGATTTCCCCTCTATCACATGGACTGAAGATGGAGCTATATCGAAGATTGAAGTGGAACGAAAATTCCTACAACAATGCACTAACTCAAAACTTAGCTAGAAAATCAATGAACCCATGAGATATAGATGGAACCAAATACCTACAATTCTAGACCTGGTACTGGTGAATTAAGACAATATTACTCCCCCCAACTCTGAGACCAAACACGGGACAAAGTGATCATCTGGTAATTTTTACTATTTTTCAACTGGAAACACCAGAAACTGGAGAAGTTTCCAATAATGCCAGTGAGAAGTTAAACTTTTTATAGCAAACGTTGAGGCAATAACAAAATACCTTACTGAACATCGTGAATCCATGACCCTGGTAAATGAAAATGAGAAAGCCGGAGTTGAAGATAACTACAGAAAATTCTGTGACATCCCAGGAATTGTTTACTCATTCACCAAATATTAAACCATGGATCAACCATGAGATGAAAAAGCGAATCAGAGCTAAACGCAGGGCATGGTACAAGTATAGAAAAACTAAAGCGGATGAACAGCGGACTATAGAATAATTTCCAACAGGCTCACATCAGACATGCGGATGAAAAGAGAGGAATATGAGAAGTGGTAAAAAAGAAGCCAAGAGGATTTTCATATCAGGAAGCAGACTTCGTGCAAGACAGAACCACCTAGAATCATACAATGCAGGGAGCTCACAGTAACTGTTCCTTTGGAAATTGCAGAACACTTCGCAGACTACTTTGCACAGGTTTACACAATGGATCCACTGAATTAACTACCAAACATTAGAAACAGATGCACAGAAACAATAGAAAATATTGAATTTACAAATATAGAAATAGCCCAAACCCTCCTCTAATTGGACGAAAGGTCTTCTAGCGGCCCTGACCATATTTACAGTATTTAAAAAATTGTGCAACACAACTGGCCTCAACTCTCAATAAATTCTCCAGACAGCCACTCGACACAGCGAAACTTCCTTCTGTATGGAAAATAGCTGAGGTTACACCTATTTTTAAAAAAGGTGACACCGCTAAGACAATTACAGGCCAATAAGTCTGACCAGTACGGTTGGGAAAGTGATGAAAAGACTGGTAGTCCAAAAACGTCATGACCACGCACAAAGCAACAATCTAATCCACAGAGAGCAACACCGATTTGTACCAAGAAGATCAACCGTCACCAATCCGATCAGCTCACTTGTGTGGACCAAAATGTTAGACCGAGGACAACCTATGGACGTAATTTACCCGGACTATACTAAGGATTTTGACAAAGTTCCTCACAAGCGACTGATATATAAACTAGAAGCAATGGCGATTCGAGGCAAATTATTAGCATGGATCAGAGATTACCTCAAATAAAACTTTTCAGATACGTATTGGAGACACAGTATCGACATCCCGATCTGTTACTAGAGGGGACAAAACGGTGAAGAGAATCTAAACAACTTACATCTTACAACTTACAACTTACTCTACTACACTGTGCTTGAGTACGCAATCGTGGTCTGGTCCCCATATTATGAAAAAGATAAACGACAACTAGAGAAAGTACAAACGAAAATCACCAGGATCCCAAGAGAGTGCCGCAGGAAAGACTACCAGCAGAGATGCCAAAAAATGTCGCTACTCATATTGGAACAGAAGGTATAGAATTGACATAATTGAGACAAAATTATCAATGGCCGCTATAATGTTCCACAATATGCAGATATCTTCGCAAGATCTACAGATGACAGACTTCGAGGACACACAATGATAGTGAAGAAAGAAAAAACAAGGATAGGGATTACTAATCGGGTCGTCAAGACATGAAATGAACTGCCAGCGGAAAGCATCGGAAAGGCGATCTTAAATGCCTTCAAAAACAGTGTGGACAATGTGAAGTTCACGATCCAAACATGAGATAACGGAGTGAAAGATGGGTGATGACTAACAAGAAATGTGATTAATACATGACAATGAACTGAATTATAGATTTATGTTCTGAGAAATACATTGACAGAAATACATATATTACATAGATACTATATATGTGATTTATAGATTTGTATAATATAGAACATGATTTGAGATACTTAAGTTATGTGTATAACTTATATGTGTATAAGTTATGTGTATAACTTGTTGCTGCCAACGTTATTTAAAAAAATAATAAATTTGGCAAAAATGAATGGATTTCTCCCGCTGAAATTTGAAGGTATTTTCTCAACTGAAATAGCACCTAAATCTGGGTTGTACTTTGAGATCACAGACATCTACAGCCACAACTTGCATTTGACTTTCCTTTATATGACGCAGATTGTTGACCCTGTTAGATGTACTGTTTCGTCCTTGTCTAATGTTTTATTTTTGACTTCATTTACTGCTTCCACAAAATTAGCAATATCAGAAATAATTCCCACAATATCTACTAGGTGACATTATAGTAGTTGTATAAAATATCAATATATGGTGTCTAAGAGTGGAAGAAATTTAGCCAAAAATTAGATTCTTCAGTAGAACGGAAGGTTTTCTTATGATATCATTTGAAGACACTTATTTCATTAGAACTTGAAATCACTCGATTTTCGAGCGTCTTTCTTCCCAAATACTGTGTTTACTGTTCTGGATTTGAAATTCCATCTCAATGCTCCGGAAGCAGGTATTCTATTTTCTACGTTGGCATCTAATGGAAATACTTTTTGTGGGGATAGGAAAAAGAATGCAGGAATTAAAGACCTAATTTTTCGGAACAAATTTCATTTAGGAAATCTATCGTCATTATCGTTCTTTTGCAATGTTAAGAACAATTTTCGAAAATTCAGAGTTCGCTGAAAATGACATCATCCATTTTTGTATCGTCCATAAAACCTTTTCTGTCGTATTTGAGAAAATAATTGTTTAATATTTTTGTAAAATTTAACGCGAAATTTATTCATGTTTTCTAAAAATTCCACACGAACTTATCGCAAGATGTCTTTGGGCAACAAATTTCAATAAGAATAAAATCTCTTTGGAATATTGAAGTTGTAGGAAGACGCCGAAAAAAATGAACATCTGCAATTTTCGAAAAAACATTACGTATTTTATCGAAAATCTCCCGCACCATTTATTTTAGACTTAAGGCCCATTCACAATGCAATCACAAACATAAGCATAACACATAGACATAGACATTAACACAAGCGAAGAGTTGGCGTGTTCACAATGTCGAACATAAACATAGGCAAAATAAGAGTTTCTATTGGCTATGAGACGCAGCACACGAATCGACATGAATAGTTCGCCTATCGAATTCGATATTCGATTTTGAGTTAACGAACTGTGATTGGCTCATTCCTTATGTCTGACATAAGCATAAGCACAGAAGCTTGAAGCTTGCAAGCTCTTAAGTTAACGTCTTACGTGTTATGCTTATGCGAACGCATTGTGAATGAGTCCACTTGTAGACGTCCTAACTTTTATGTTAACGCCATGCTTATGCTTATGTTTGCATTGTGAATGGACCTTTATTCATACTACACGAGAACAAAGTGTAATAAAATTAGAGCCATTGTTGAGAAAATTTTGAAAATGTGGCTTCGTCTGAAATATCCTCAAAACTCAATATATCCATTTCAAACTCGCAGGGCCTCGAGTTCGATTAGATCGATCGTGAAATATCAATTTTGAAGAAAATCGCATGAATGGTTTAGGCACTAGCGGTGACCACAAGCAGACGGAAATAAGATACGTTTTGCCGTCAATTATTTTTTGGCATTAAAGACCCCACAGAACATGAATTTTGGTTACATATCTTGTGAGAGGAAGTAATTTACTACATATAGGAACACGATTCATCCATTTTTTCTTTGCCAAGGCCTGGCAATACGTTTTTCAGCCAAAAATCCCCGTTTCACCCCTGCAGCATTACAATACTTCATCTGTACTGTGTCAGCAGTATGCGAGAAAATAAAAATTGTATATCGTTCGATTGGTTCCATGGGCGTTAGCCCATCCTTTCGATGGCCTGAATGTCACCTACTTCCCCCTCGCTCATCGATTATCATAGTTTCCGGTCCAGTTAGCATTACACGTATCACAGTGTTGCAAAATCACCGGTGTCTGTCAAACTGATCCTATCCCAGGCGACAGATTTCCACGTCACTGGGATACAAATGTGGATTCCTCTATATGGCAAGTGTCTTAATTCTGGTGGCGATTGTGAGAAAATAGTGCAGCTTCTGCCAAATTTACTACAATTAAGTTTTTCCATAATACTGTTTTCTTTTTGTTGACAACCAGTGGCGAGGCGTGGCATTTTTCGTTGTCATCGCAAGATGTGTCGAATATCCGTGCCTATCTTTCTGAAGCTACTGTGGGACGGAGTTTTCAAAATATTTTTGGAAACCGACATTTTAACATTTAAACAACGCTATTTTTTCTGGTATTATTTCTCCACTTTCGCTTCAGTAAATCCACGGCTAGTACATCCGAACGGGCATAAGATGGGGTTTACATTTGAGGTGGGGGTAAAACCAAAATTCATTGGAATGCGATCAAGGAATATTCCAATTTTTCGTGAGCTTTAGTGAATTGTGTAAGGGTACATGATTCGCAAAATACCAAATATTTTTACCGGCGTCGTTTGTTGGTCTTCGTTTTTATTTTCAAAAGTGTTTCGACTTCTTCTACGGAGCCACTGGTAAACCTTACAGACTAGACATCATAAAGTGCCTGGTGTAAACTTGGTGGTCGGGAGCTTAGAGCTTGTCCCGGCTGGGGCTGTGCCCCGCTGGTGGGAGAGTCCTGGTTAGAGGGAATCCCCGCTAGCCGACGGTAAGTCGGCGCCGTATCTCGTCATCCAGCGGGGGATCTCGTCATCCAGCGTATCTCGTCAGCCATCTCCCGATAAAACATGCACTACACTTACGGGACTAATAACTAAAGCCGCTGACGCGCCGGGAAACACGAAAAAATCAATCGCCTGTTTTTTGGTAACATTATAAAATTTAATAATGAATGTTTGGATTCCTAATGAATGATTGGCTTTCGTACGTCTTCAAAAGCTTCTGTTCGAATTTATATGAACCAAATGTTTTTTTTTCTTATAGGATATCAAGTTTTTATTTAATGCATGGCAATTAACAGAACTATGATAACACAACTGAACTAAGAAAAAGCGCCCGAAAATCAGTGCCTACTCAAAAACACAGCGCACGCACACACATACAGTTTCACCTACATTTCCATTCAGTTTGAAAGTATATCAAGACACGCCTGTGATTAACTATCACTACAAAACCCGCACTGTTTCACTCACTTGCTCATACTGGCGAGAGTACGAATGCCGCGTTTTGGCGGACATGGCCGAAACATCCGAGATATTCCGACCGCAGCGCTGACTCTATATACCTGGCTTTCTCTAACGTGGCAGCTATGGGTGGTATATCCAAGATGGAATATGGCACGACTTTTTGCGTCTTTCTCGGTCCTGCCGCAAGGTGTCGCATGATCGTGACCTATCAAGCAGTGCTGCAGATCAAGCGACTAGCGGCACGACTGAGAAAGATGCGGAAAGCCGTGTCATATTCCATCTTTGAGATACTACCCTCAGATGCCACGTAAGAAAACCCCAAGTGTATGCAGAGAGTTGTATAGGAGCGCTGGATGAGCTAAAAGTGGCGCGCATATTGCCGTACTACTGCAAAGTGATACGGACTGCCGCGGCCGATTGAGTTACCGAGACCTGGCGGCGAGCTCTCAATTCGATGCGCTATTATTAGCGAATCCTCTGTAATCTCAGTGTTTTATGATCATGTTTCGGTTGTTTCGTAACTAATATTGACTAATTATTCAGTTCTGTTCTAAAATATTTGAAACACTATGTTTATTATGGCAGTGCCTGACTTTGACTTACGTGCGCCATACGCTGTCAAATGTTTTAGCGCCCTTTTAATTTGCTTTTTTTCCTTCAATATTGAAGATATTGATAATATTTTGAATAAAAATTTGTATATTTGTAACCGGCGCAAATATTGTGTACGTATAAATAATTGATTATACATATATGTATAAATATTTCTCACCACGATATTGATTTAATATATATGCCATATTTTTGTATTCATTTTATCTGTATATATCAATGGATATATTTGATTAATTAACACCTTCTTTTGTTACAAATATGGAAATAAATATTTCTATAAAATACATTCAAAACTTCGCTTTATGGAATTTTGAATCCGCCGAAATTCGTCCCCCCCCCTCCAAAAGAAATTGCCCGCCCCAGGCTGTAGCCTACTCAGCCAGTTCGGTAATCTGGCACTGACTATCGATTTCTGGACGCCTCGCCACTGTTGACCTAGGGAAACGTACTTTTTGAATTCCAATATATTGTATCTTTCTTGTAATATTTTCTTTTATTTTTCAGAAGATGCTGTTAGTGAAGAACAGTGATAGCAAGACCCAGAGACAATTTTTAAATCCTTGTGTATAGTATTTGACTTAGGTCCAAATTAATATTCACTATTGGTTGGCCATTCAAGTGACAGTGTAATTTTATTTTCAGTGGAATCTCGTTTTATTTGTACCAACTTGTGATGAAGAACATACACAATTTTAGTGAAATGTTGTATATGAAAATTTGTATTTGTTTTCCAAAAAAATAAATTATTTAGGAATTTTAAGAAATCTGAAAGGAATTTGTACTCTGATGCAACTGAATGTATGTTTTCCATTGAAATAGAAAAATATCTGAGGTATTTGTCAATTATTTTAAAATATACCCTTTTCTTCCAGCATCAGTGGCAGTGAAAGTAAAAGGCTAAAGGTAAAACCATTGGGGTCAAAGTTTGAAAAGTCATGTGTATCCTAGCCAGTTGCCAGAAATTTGCAACACTAGAGTTTGTGATGCCTGCATAAGACACGGGAGCCACATGTAATCTTCCCTTTCCATCGTATCATCTTCAATATTAAGTGGGATGGTGAGGAAGATGGGTCGAATACACAGTCGACTCTTCAAATTAGTGTTCCCTTCTGTGAATGAATCTTATTTATAAATAGCTCAGAAGGGAGCCAGTGGGTGTCCAGTTAGCTTCCCTAACCGTTAAGGGAAGCTTTTCGTGTCCTATTTTCTCTCATTTGGTTCCCTTCCATCCGCACAGGTTAAGTTAAAGCTTCAACAATTTTAATTTTTGTATAATGATCCTAATTATATCGGGTTAACATCAGCATTCACATGAATTGTTAGTAATTAACGATCATTATATTCCTAACATTAAAGCATAAGTTAACACAGTGAAATTAAACATTGAAACTTTGATGTTTATTAAACAACATAGCCGTCCCATTCGGCTGCGACTGCCAAGGCAGTAGTGATGAAGTGTGTAATTGTAATTGGCTCGCAGCAGGGCCGGATTTAGGGGTTGCGGGGCCCTCAAGCACAAACTTGTGTTGCCCCCACCCGGTCAAAACAGCTCCATCTTCATTAAATAAAATACTTATCTTAATACAAGTACTTTCTGTACAAATACAAATGAAAATAATTTGTGTACATACAATTTGCATATTTACATATTTTATTACATTAAAAACATTTTAGTTTACAAAATATGTTATGCATATGTTTCCGAAGCGCGGGCCCCCAAGCAACTGCTTGTTTTGCTTTTAGGTAAATTCGGACTCCGTATCAGGAGAAACTCGGAATTCAACGTATTATGAATGTTACAGTTCATTCAATCCACTGCATATTAAAATACTGCTTTTCCTAACAATCTAACTTACTGTACGACGAATACTTTTAACTACGAATCATTCGCACGTTCTCTCTACTGAACACATCACAAGTCCGATACTTTTACGCCTAGATAATTTCCACACCGCTGCCGAGATGAGTCTTTTTCGTACTGCTCTCTAATCATTACTTCCTCTCCTACTTTCTCCTTGCTGACGTAAGGGCTACCTCCCCTATCCGGTCAGTCAACACCGTCTAGAACGCGCCCTACTTTGCGCGGCAATTCAAACCGCTTCCCAAACGTTATATAACTCATATATATATATATATATATATATATATATATATATATATAACACCCCACCTACCTACTTTACCACACGTGGTGGGTCGTGATAGCATGAGTGCTCGTGAAGCGAGCTTAAAATTCTCAGGAAGCAGGATCTTTCGGGTATGAGAAAGGTCTGAACCCGTAACACAATGAATCAAATAAAATACGAATAATATGAACATATATTCAATGAGAAAATTTACAGTGACGCAATTTCACAACAGGTTATTGCACTTTAAGTAGCTGGTCACTGAAAAATGAAACAAGACAAAAAACCAAAAAAAACATACGCGTCACCACTGCCTGAACACACTTTCATCAACTACAATTTAGGACTTCATTATTCCTTTCTGAGTTTTTCCACTACTAAATTATTTACTCTTTTGGCCTCTAGTTTTCCGTGCACGGCAATCCATTTGTTTCAAATGGATTTGATACTTGTTTCAAAGAAACCCTTTCACAGGTGCTAGCCTTGGGCTTCGCACTCACTATGATATTGAACACAAAAAAATATACGTGGCATTCACGTTACTTAATTCATACCCCTTTACATGTCACAAAAGCAATTACTTGAAAACACAATACAACAAATTGATCTTTCTGGATAATATTAACTGTACAACATGAAAATTCTGAATCATTTATGTAAAATTGTACAAGGTAAGCCTCTTTAAATGAATCTACTGACACGTCCAGTAAATGGCCTGGAAACTGCCACTCACACAGTTCGAAATACTTCTCCCTCCTATTTTAGACGTTTCACCCACTTTTAACACTGTCGTGTATTTACCACTATCCTCTCTCCCAGCTGAACGCTGCATAAACGTTGCCAGTTCCCTTACCTCTCAGCTCCGCATCGCTCGCCTGTAGGTAACCTTGGGGATTTTCTGCCGCTCGTCCCCGCGTTCTGCGTCGTCTCGCCTGCTGTGCTGCGACGAAAGCAGTTCCTTCCGCTCGAACGCCGCCAAGCCACCAATTTCCACACCTTTCTCTCGTTCCGATCCCGTACTATCCTCGCTCTAGACTAAGTCCTCGCCTACGCTTCGCTCTTCCTGGGGTCGTCCGTCTTCCATTGCCTCGTACACGTTCGTTCGCGCTTCCAGCCTCAAAATTATTAATGTTGCAAGAGTTATGCTCAAATGCTCGGCCGACCTACCACACTTTAGGCATGTGTGGTCTCAGCGTGCAATGTGAGATGCTGGATATAATTAATGTCCTTCTGCGCGTATTTTACGACTTTTGAAGTAATTTCGACATCAAACAGTTATTTTGCTTGCTCTCCGAATTATTGTGACTGCAACGAATGATTTTGCACTCTATTCCCTAATTACTTCACTTTTCTAAGATACGCTTTCCGAGCTAGCTTTTAACTATCAAGTTAAAATAAACTCCTATACTATCTATTTGTACTGGTCGCCGTCGCTGTTACCGTACAAGAGAACTTCTTCTGGTCGCCGTCACAGTCGCCGTAAAAGAGAGTTCCTCCGATCGCCGCCGCAGTTGTCGTAAAAGAGAGTTCCTCCGAGGCGCGCCGCGATACTTATGTTACTCGCGCCTGGGGAAATGTTGGAGGGGTGCATATTCTCCTCCTTTCGTGACCTCACGGAAAAACATTACTCACTAGTTCGGGCGTCGCAGTTTGAAAAGCTGTGGGCAGATGGCGCGTTTACCGGCCATCGCTCCGCCGCGTACCCTAGTCCTCTCTGTTAGTGGGCTTCTTTACATGGCTGATGGTGGCGTTATGGGGTTGTCTAACCCCGTGACGTCACAATATATATATATATATATATATATATATATATATATATATATATATATATATATATATAGAGAGAGAGAGAGAGAGAGAGAGACGAGCTCAGCGATACGCCATAATAAAATACGACAGAAGAAATGAGAAACGTCATCCGAAGATGATGTTGGTCTGCGACCGCGAGCATTCGAAACGTTGGTTCAGGCAGTCCGCCAAGTTAAATGTGGAGCGTTGGTGACGTCATCGCCTGACGTTGGCAATCGGTCAAGTGCAGCGAAACCTACGATAGCCAATGAAAAATTCGCAAGATAACAGGAACTTAATCTTGCCATTGGCTCCCGAAGGAATCCGTGGCAGGGATATTTTTTCTGTTGGAAGAGGAGAGCAGTCGAGACCGCTATGTCTGTTAAATTTTGTGGAAAGAGTAGTCGATCAGTGCAGTGTTTTATGGTGTGCTATCCATCGTTTCACAAACTATTCTTTTCGGCCATTACGCCGGTAAAGTAAGAGGAAATAATCCTCGCACGAGTCCTGACATTTGGCGAGGTGGAAATAAACCACCGTTTCATGAACTTAAAAATACGTGCAAGAATCACGTCGCTTCTAGTGGTCGAATAGCAGAGAATTGAGTTGCGAGCGAAGGAGGACTTGTACGAAGAAATAGTGCAACGTTCGCCATCACCAGTGGACCTAGAATCCAACAATGGGGCAATTTTGAACTGATTCGTGCTGTAAAACTCACGAGAGCACAATCCACCGCTAGTACTTCCCAATACACTCCAATAACTGCGACGAAAATTTAAGAACACGCAGTTTCCGATCAACGCGCTTTGAAGAAAAAGGCCAGTCAGAAGAAAGGAGGTGCGAGCGTTTGCAGCCGAGTAGTGGCGAGCTCAGCGTTGGATCCAGCCACCGGCACCGCATTTGGTTATTTGGGAAGGAGGTTCCGCAGCCAAGGCCGCGACTGTCTTCGGAAGGGTCACAACTGCTTGGGAGTCGGAGCCGCGGCCGCGCCGAGTCAGCGTATACCTGCAGCCCCCCTGCTTCAAGGTAGCTACTCCCAGGCAGCCCCGCAGAGTACATTCACCCCTTTCATGTTGCAGAAGCGTGAGCACCCGTGTGAACAAAGACAGGGATATTTAAAATCTTGCATAATTAAATGGCTACTCCAAATTGGGTCAAAAATCAAAGAACTGATTTGATTGAACTTTCAATGAAATTGAACTTAGTGGGGAACAAAAACAAAACTTTTGATTTGTAATGAAATTTAAAAAAATATTGCTTACAATACTTGTGAGCATGATATTGCCGACATTATTGAGTGAAGTGTTTAACCTTAATGTTCATTGTAGATTACCATTAGCTCATGAAATAGTTATTTGTGGAAATTTAATTTAGTTGAAGCCAGGTAGAGGTATTGGCATTCGTTCAGTTTTTCTTATGGTTAAATGTGTTTATGTTATGTTTCCAATATCTAATCTATATTAAAGAATATATGATTTTGTTTCTCATATCCACAATCATTTTGTTTGTCGTCGACGACGGATCGGCTGTAAACTGTCGGACGTCGGAGGTAACGCCCACGCGAAGTGAAGCTCATTTAGGGAACGACGCCTGATCGGAAGAGTTGCAAATGCACGACGCCCCGCGGGAATTATAACGGTGTGTTCCGTGACCTCGTTGATACGGAACTTTTCGTTCTTGAAGTCCAATTAAAAACTTTCAGCGACAAAGTTTTGGGTAAAATGATGAAATTATTTTCTATCATCACCCGACGGTATTCAAATGCATTACTTCTGTGTATTTGACGTGTGATTTGAAGACAGGCAGCGCGCATCGTGAGACAAGGCTTGACGGGAGACGCGACGAAAAGACAAGGCACAGATGCAGGATGTGTGACCCTAGGGCTGAAAGGAACTGTTTATATGAAGTCATCGGCGGAAAAACGGAGTCAAACGTATGAATGAATTTTGTAGAGCAACGGCAATCAGCAGACATTTCTCCTTTAGATTGAAAACGGAAAATGAGAATAAACAAATAACAACCCCGAGAAAAACAAAGTTAATTGGACTGAAATATAGAATCAATAGGGAAATGAAGTACGACGATTTTGCACATACGGTAGGTCTCAAATTCCATGCGTTTCTATTTTTAAATGTTCCGAAAACAAAAGAGAGAAATGGTATGATATTGTGCGGATATTCATATCTACGAGAAATACGAATTTTTAGAAATGCGAAAAGGACCATAATGTACCGCGATGAAAGTTTGATAAACTTGGTCTTAGTGTTTCGTATATTGCATAAATTAATTAATCAATATTTGACGGCACAATCAACAATTAATGATTTTTTTCATTTTGTAAGAGAATACATATAAAGGGTCCCTGTGTATTAGATATTTACGCTAATAAAAATATTACGGATATAATATTATTATTATTGCTGATAAGCGCACAAATAAACATGTTTTCCATAGATGCACGCTTGGAGAAAGGTAGCCGTGAGTTTGACGATTCTGGTGCGAACGGGCAAGCGAACGTGTTGCGTCGGCAACAACGCGCGGATTCCCCATAAGGCTCATTACTCCTTCACAGAGTGAAAATCAGTAGAGAAGTAGAATTTTCCATCCAATGCTCTCTGTCTCTCATTCTTGATGCAAACTGAGAAAGTGCAGCTGCGAGCACGTTTGCTTCTGAAATGATTCATTTTATTTTGTTTTCAAAAGGTATTCTGATGCAACAACCCGCAAACTGTTTGTTTAAAAGCTGCGCCCAGCTAGGGGGATTGTGTGTGTGTGGGGGTGGTCGTCGGGCTTGAATTTGAAGCTCTTTTTCACAGGAATCTATTGAGTTTTGAAAAAAACATCATTTCAAGTCATTTATAGCACTTACAAATGCAGAAATGTATACAAACCGATGGAAATGTGCATATTAAAGGCGTGAAAAATGTAAAAAAAATACATTTGTAAATTTCAAAAACAGTTAAAAACTGTGTATGGCGTGCTATGGGGTGAAGTGAGTACTGTGCCCGTTTTCAAAATTCTATGATCCCTTCACTAAGCCACATACTACTTGAATTTTTAATACAGAAAAAATCTATTTCCAAGGATAAAAGGCAAAAAAGTTCCGATGTAAAAAATCTATTTCCAAGGATAAATCAGCAATACATTTTTGGCTCTTATCCATCATGTCCTTGGTCAAGGAATAATAGTTCCTGCTGCAACAACATGTAAACGAAATTTTGAATAACTATATTTACCACTGAATTCTAGAAGACGTGCACAGATAATGAAGTTACATTTATGTCCAGAAGCAAAACAAGGGGCCATATTAGCATTTGCTCAATGGATCAGGGAAACTCGACGAAAACCTGATCGAAATGTGGGTCATTGACCCGAAGACTACAGTGTAATACTTGTTACAGGTTGTTTACATTTATACAGTCAAAATGGTAAATAATGCATTAAATATCACTGTTAAAATTGGTGTAGTTTCCTTGTGATGCTCAGTATAGTCTCCAATTGTATAGAAACAGTTATACAGCAGAAACGATTTCACTTGGGATTTAAACTTGTCTATCCAATTTAATCGTATAATGTCATCTGGCATAGTGTTGTAAAATAATGTACATGTATTGTATATGAATTTTTTGTAATGAGCTGTTGATACTGTCACCTGATGAATATGATTTCTACGTCGAGTGTTATAGTAATAGACATCGGCGTTTTCTGAAAATATATTCCCGCCCTTAAGGAAATCAATTTTCACAAAAACCACTGATTCATAAATCAACAGACAAGGCAAAGGTAAAATTCCTAGTTTAATAAAGAGAAGCTTACAATAATCACGTGAGTGGGATTTGGTTATTATTCGTACAATTGTTTTGTAATCTAAAAGTCTGGGAGCTATAAGATGTATTTCCCAGAATATTATTCCATATCTCAGGCGGGAATGAACATTCGAGAAATATACACAACGAGCAGTATGAACGCTGACTGAATTTGAAAGAATTCTGAACGCGTAGCATAACGAACTTAATATTGTGTTCAATTCATTTAAATGGACGTTCCATTTAAGGTTTGACTGAATTGAGAGACTTAAATATGTTGCCTTAACGCCAGTCAATGGTACACCGTTCATTTTCAATGGAGTACAAAATTCTTTATTTGAAATGAAAAAGTGCATTAAAACCACTTTATTTTCATTTACTATTAATTTGTTATTTCGGAACCAATTTGAAACATCTTATATTGTACTATTTACGGTTTCTTTATTGCAAAGTATGTTCGTATCATCCGCAAAAAGAGAACGGTTTTTCCGTTTGAATCGTCGAGGACATATATTACTATACGTTTACGTATAGTAAGAAGAGAATAGGGCCTAAAATCGATCCTTGTGGAACTCCACGTGCAATTGGCATAGAGTCGGAAAGGTGTGTACGTAATGTTCCATCATTCCAGTAAGATATTGCCACTCTCTGAGATCGTTGTTTAAGGTACGAACATAACCAATCTAGAGCAATACCACGGATTCCATTTGAAGGTAATTTTGAAAGTAAAATGCCAAGACCAATGACTTCGAATGCTTGCAGATTGCAGAGCTGCTTTAGTAAAAAAATAAAAACCATTTTTACCACTTCCTTGACTTTAAATCACATCGGCTTTAAATACCCTCTGAAAATGGCTTCAACAGTTCTGTACATTTATTTTAGTGTTTATTATAAATGTAATGAAAATTGTTCTGTAGTCCAAAAAATTGAAACTTTTTTGTTATAATAATGGAACCGACATTATGATTAAAACAACAGATCCGTGTTTAAAATAACAGAAAAGTGAAATTATAATAACATTGAATGTAACAGAAAATATTCAGTTGAGATAACAGTTTCGCCTTTTTCTGAATGTAAACTTTGCACCAAACAAATATCATGCTTTAGTTACATTATATCTTACATAATAATGGAAAAACATACAATATATAATAAAATAAGCCGTTTTACTCAACATCATTC
Source organism: Teleogryllus occipitalis (assembly GCA_011170035.1). Classification (NCBI taxonomy): domain Eukaryota; kingdom Metazoa; phylum Arthropoda; class Insecta; order Orthoptera; family Gryllidae; genus Teleogryllus; species Teleogryllus occipitalis. The sequence goes on along the minus strand of BLKR01007235.1, from coordinate 14,313 downwards.
GTATATTTTCAATTTCTCACTTTTTCAAAACTTATAAACCCGCAGCTCTTGATCTCTAACTATGTTCACGCTAGAACTGCCGAATCAGAAAAGTTAGTCAGTCGGTGCCTTTTTAATACGTACGTTTCGCAGCGTTGACAAATTTCTTGAAAAAATGAAAAAAAAATATTGTTAAAGAAAATCGTTTTACTAGATGGACAGTGGCTTAAAATTTTCAGTTTACCATCTATGTTTCCATAGATATGAAGGAATGCTAAAAAATGTGATTTTTATTGCACCCACAGACCCACGAAAAGTTGTTTCATGAAAAACACCTATTTTCGGCATCTGATATTCTAACGCCACCACTCGTGTAGCGGTCGCCAGAAAGAATGCTCTTTCGAGCTTTGAATATCTCAGGGGGCAGGATCTTTAGGGTATGAGAAAGACACACCCAGACACAGAATTAGGTAAAACAGCAATATATTCTTAAAATATTGCACAAATCAACCCTTTTACACTGTCACAAAATAAGAGAACAAAAAAATACCCAATTGCTGGCTGCGTGTTTGAACGTATGCAAACCACTGATGGTAAGACCTCTTAGAGAAATTGACAAAAGAAATATTTGCTTATGATTTCACGCTTCGCTTAGCTAGCGATAAGTTTTTCCTTATAACATCTGTGCACGGAGTTCTTGCTTGGCCAACACTAGTGAATAAAATTTAATTACTTTTTTTCACACTTCCTGAATTAATTTGCCAGCACACATTATTACAAGTCTTACTGCTATTCGCGCACGAGATTTCCTCGTCAATTACATTCAAAATGAGGGGAAAAAATTAATTATCTTTAATACAGCTTCGGAATGAAATGTACTACCGGCGTACGAGGTTATGGAATACTTCACCGTTACTCAATTTTAAGGCGAACATGAAAAATTTTAGTATTTCTGGTTTCTGGTGCCAACACTACCTTTCTAGTTCCTGTCTCCCACCTCAGTTTTATGCAAATCTGGGAATTCAGCCGTGCCGCCACTCGCGTGCCTGCAACGTAGCCCACTTCAATGCCGCTCCGAAGGCCACTCGGTCTCCTTTGCGCCTGCCACCAGATTCAGGGACCAGTCATCTTAACGCCCACTACCAGATCCACGTACCAGTCTTCTTAACGCCCACCACCAGATCCACGGTCCAGTCTTCTTCGCCCGCCTTCTTGCGACACGAGTACACGTATTGCCCAGTTTCTCCGCGTGTTCTAGTTAGCGCGTCGCCTCACTAATGCTTTACAAAAACTCTCACAGTTCCGCAACCACAGCCACTATTATGATCCGTTCTAAATTTCACAGTTCTTACTGCAATCTCCTGTAATGTTCTCTTTACACCACGTAGCCTCGCTACTCTATCATTTCCCACGTCCTACCACCTCCAAAACTACCGCTTCTCTACCTCAACTATTCCGCTACCTTACTCGACTTCTTACCTCGGCGTCTCACACAAGAAGGGGCTCTTTTCCTCGCTGCTCCGCCGTTTAAATGTTGCAGTGCGTCACGGTACAACCCTACCGCGCTGCCCGTATTCCGAAATTGCACCGCCGCCGCGCTTCAGGCCGCAACTAACAGGTAGCGCCTTTTTCGATCAGTGACCGACGTTCTGTTATATCTTCGCTCTCCACGTCTCCGCCGACGCTGCGTGGGCATTGTGGGGTTTGTGGGGATGCCCAAACGTCACAATATATTTAAGAACGCTAGGAAATTTGTAATGGAAAAAAATATTTAATCGTAATTTACAGTATGTTAATTCGAGTGTTATGACTCGTCATTTTAAGCACAAAACTATTAAATTTCTAAGTAAATAAAGTTTAAAGCAATATAACTGAAAGGTGATTAATTTAGGATATTCACAGTAATGCTTAACATTATACCACGCGTATAATATGGAGCTAAATTTCACCGATTTATTAAAGTATCATATTAGCTCAGTTTAATAAAATTATTGTTCGCTTAATTATTATTAATTTTCTTCTAAAAATACAAAAAAGGAAATCATTTATAATATAAATTTCAAGAGCTGCGGAATTAAATGTTTTTAAAAAAATGTGTCCCCCCTGAATCCCGCATCTGGTAGTAAGACGCCGAAAAAAAAATACTTTTGCAATTTTCGAAAATAAACAGTTAACCGTGAAAATCGGACCTATGCCATCTTTATAAGTGTATTTTACTTTATTATTACAAGAAATTTCAAGAAAACATTTGGAGCCGTTTTTTAAAAAAATTGAAAATTTTCGGGGGACTTCATGTCTAGTACCCCCATATTTTGAAGAAAGTTTTTCAAAACCGTTACGCCTCGATTCGAGCCAGATCAACCGGGGAATATCCATTTTGGAAGAAATCGTATGTATGGTTTCGACGCTATTGGCACAGTTAGGCCCTCAACAGACTACACCGAGAGATGCGTTGCGAGAAATGAGTAAAGAGGCCGGTGAGGATGTGTCCACACACTAGAAATAGGTTATTCGATGTCTCGAAATGCTACAAGCCGAGAGCGGTGTCAGCAGTTAGCTGTGACAGCAGTTAGCTACGACAGCAGTTAGCTATAAGATTTCGCCTCGCAGAGGCGAACGAGAAAACTTTCTGGTGAATGGGGGTCGACAAGTGTCCCTTGTTTCTATTTTCCACATTTCTCGGTGTAGTCTGTTGCGGGTCTTATACTCTGCTAGTGTTCACAGACGGGCGGCCGTTTTGAGGAAAAAACAACAAAAAAACCGACACTTTTTCGGTATCAGGGGACCCCAAAACGAGTATTTCCGTTGAAATCTCGAAATCAATTTTTCGCAGCATTACATAACATTCTTTATTCTACGTTTATTACTCCATATATGAGAAAGTAATGAATACGAAGAGTCAACTGAGAGAAGAATACTGAGTTATATAAGTCTCGCTATAAACTGAAGACAAAGGCGCGACAGACTTCAAAAGGGTTTCATGTGACCGTCGCAGACAAAACATCGTTGAGTGAAATAGGTTCAAGATTTCCGTTGCGAACGCTCGCGCGGTCTGGGGTCTCTACAAAATAGTATAACAAAACCTTTCTAATTTTTTTAATGATTTAATGACTATTTTCGAATGATTTACTACGCAAAAGAAGTTTTTTTGTTTTTAAGTACTTAATAAGATTTTATCAGAACTACTCTTCATCCTATATGCGTGTCAAATTCCAGTGTATAAAAATGAAGTTAACGTTTACGAAATTTTGCATTTATGGATTTTGACGGTTATGGAATATTTCTCACCCCAAATCCCTAGTGGGTATTTTACCCACTCGGAACTTTTCGTGGGTATAGCCATAGGTTTCTTCTATGTATATCAGGGGTGAACACAACGGGGCTCCTGAGCCTCATGCGACTCTTGAGTCAGTCTCGTGCGGCTCTTGACACTGAGCTGAGAGTAAAACTAATTAATAGGCAGTCAGTATCAGTGATGTGTGGCTTAACTTACGTTATTGAGTTCAACGATCTTAGTACCACAAAATTCCGTCAGAGGTCAGTGGTGAGCAACGAGATAGAAACCAGAGCACTGTATGTCAGTGGTGAGCAACGAGATAGAAATCAAGCTCGTTGGTGGTGAGAGATGGAAGGTGAAGATAGTTCTTGAGTCTTCTGTTAGCGCTTTGAGCTCGTGTGTGAGTGAGTCAGTCTTGAGGTGAAGCATGATCAGACGGCGGTGATCTCATGTAAACAACGCAGAGCTTCGTCTGTAATTGTAAAATGAACGGGTAATAGTAGCGAGTGACGATATTTTTTGTGTGCAGTTGTTGTGTGCTCTTTGAGTATTGTTGTGACCTGGTCTCTGGACAATTAAGATGCTGTCTAAGAAGCGTAAATATGAAGAGGAGCATCGAGCCTTTAATACAAAACTGGGAGGAAGAATTTGTTTTTTTAGAAAAAAAAGTAAACCAATGTGTTTTTTGTGTCAAATAACTTTGGCACAGTTCAAGGCAGGTAATCTAAAACGCCATCATGGTACTAGCCACAGTGGTTTCAATAAAGAATTTCCCGTTGACTCTCAGTTAAGAAAAAGCAAACAAATCATTAAAGGAAAAACGTCATGGTCAGAGTAGGGTTATGCCACCTTTTACCAAGGAAGCAGATTTGACAACTGAAGCTGGCATCGACTTGGATTTTAATATTGCAAAATCAAAAAAGTCTTAAGGCAGCTCCTCGCAATCGTTATTCGTCGAACAGCGTGCAACCGTTCACCAAATCCCGGGTATTGTGGATGAGTTGCTTGCCATTTTCCGAGTAACGAACGTTCAGTGCTCGCCCTATCCACCACGTGTCGGTCTTTTGGACATATCAAAGGAAGCAAACATTCGCCGAACACATCAGCTCTTCGGGATTGGGCGAGCCGTAGCTCGCTGCTCGGCGAATGCCGAATGTGTGGAGCCGCCTTTATACAGAGGGTGAGTTTATCAAGACGAACATTGAGTGAATGTATTTATATATATATAGATTAAGTATGAAAGAGCGAGTGAATGCTACAAAACAAGATGAAGAAGGAACATTTACAAGAACTATAAATCATTTTTCTTAATACAAAAGTTATTTAAAACTTCAATAGCCCAAAGAGGCACTGTACATAGTTTTAAGTTAGTTTTAGTTTAGTTTATTTAAGATAAAGCCCTCCCCGCAGCTCCATAAGCAGCAATGCTGGAGTAAAATCTGTAACCCAGTCAATGAATAAATTCCCGCCTCGTCAGGGATACTGGCGAGGGGAAAATTGAGACGAACATGGCACAAGTTATTTCTGTTTTAGAACCCGAAAATAAGAAATTGCAGAAAGTAATCAACAAAATGTCAACTGCTAGACACACAATAGAGAGGCGAGTTTCCGTTAATTGTGTGGATATTGTAAATAATTTTCAAAAGAAGAAGCGAGTGCTCAGCACTGCCTGGCTCTGGACTAGTCTACTGATATCGAAGATAAACCACACCTAGCCACATTTGTGAGGTATGTGTCAAAGGACTTCAATGTGGTAGAAGAACTCTTAGACCTGGTTACATTGAAGGATACTTCTCGTGGTTGTGACATTAAAGAAGCCCTGTATGGTGTTGTACAGAAAAACTCTGTGCATATCGGAAATATTGTCAGTATTGCTACCGATGGTGCACTTATCTATGACTGGCACGAAACAAGGGCTCATTTCGCGTTTAAATGCTGCCACATCATTTAGTGAGTTCCTATCTGTACATTGTATTATTCACAGAGAACATTTAGCAGCAAAACATTTTCAATACCCGCATTTTATGCAGGTAGTTCTAAAAATTGTGAACTGTATTCGTTCAAGTGCCAAAACACACCGACAGTTCAAATCTATACTAATAAAAGTGAATTCAACGACGTGTAATCGACATTGATTCCACAAAAGTGAGAGCATGAATAGATAAGAAATATTTACAGGCTCTTCTTCAGGATTTGACGCAGTGTTTTTGCAAAGTTTGGTAAAGATTAATACAACACAAATGCGGAAAATAAATAATTTAAATAATATGCTGGTAGATGCACCACGGTCATTATTTTTCGCCTGTCACTAAGATAGAGGTTCCTGATATACTCTGCCAGAGGCCAGCAGCGGTGCGGTAGAATCACAGAGTAAGCTTAGGGTGATGGCCGTGTGACAAATCTCCATGAAAGTTGGCACATTATGTTTTTATGGAGGTTTGTATACTGTTAAATTTTTTATAACTCCTCCAGAAGGCGCTGCAACACAAGATGGAGCTTCAGTTAAATGCAATTCCCAATCATGGGAACCGAGCTTCATTATTGCTGGGCGTTGCCGTTGGACGCGGGGCGAGGCCGAGGAGGCCAGGAGGAATCAGCAATGCAAGATGGAAAGAGACGGGAGGGAAACAGATGTAGGGGAAGAGAGAAAGAGGGGAGGAAAATAGAGAGAAAGAGAGAGGGATGGAAAAAGTTAGAGAAAATATGGAAAAAGATAAGGATAAAAAGAGGGGGAACGAGAGAGAGAAGAAAAAATGGAGAAAGGAAAAGAGGAAAATATAGAGGAAAAAGAGAGGCGAAGAGAGAGAGAGAGAGAGAGAGAGAGAGAGAGAGAGCAGGGGAAACGAGACAAGATAAAACGAGAGGGAAAAGAGTGAAAAGAGAGAGGAAAAAGAAAATTAAAAAGAGAAAAGGAAAAAAGGCGAAAAGAGAGTATGGGGAAAGAATGAGTAGGGTAAAAAAGAGAGGGATAAAGGTAGTGGAAAGAGATAGCAAAAAAGAGAGAGGAAAAAGAGAGGAAGGAGAAGAAGAAGATAGGTGGCAAAAGGTAGATGGAAAAGAAAAAGAAAAAAGATAAGGAGAAGGGAGAAAGTGGAATAAGAGAGGGAAAAGAGAAAGAAGAGGAAAGGAGATGAGGGAGAAAGGGGAAATGAGAGAGGAGGAAAAAGAGAAAGAAGGGGAAGAGAAAGAAGGGGAAATGAGAAAGAGGGAAATAGAGAGATGGAAAAGGAGAGAGGAAAAAGGGAGGTCGGGATAAAAGAGGGAGGGAAAAGCATGGAGGAAAGAGAGATGGAAAAGGAGGGAAAGAGATGAGGGAAAAAGAGAGTGAAGAAAGAGAGAGCAGGACAATGTCTGTCGGGTTCTGGTAGTCTGTTATACGCTCTCGTATAAGATATGAACAATGATGTATCTTTATCTTTTATCTTATGCCTGATGTATCTTGGTAGTGCCATAGACTAAAGAGGTACTAGACGGCTCACTGCGGGCAGCCGAGAGGGTACCCAGAAATGGTGTCCCATTCAGAGATGGCGCCACCGTCGAATTTTTAGTTCCCCAGAAGGTGGTGTCCGAGTAGAGTGCGCACAAGTCGCCCATTTGCCCCCACTACCGATTTCTCCCCTCCAGTACCCTGTGGCGGCATTTTCAAATCATTGAAACTGTTACTGTCGCAAGATCTTTCTACGGCATTTACAGCTAGGGAGCACATGATGGGGTGTAGCCCTACGCATAAGCACGCGGGACATACCCCTTCACTGAACCAATTAACTGCATTCCAAAATGACGTGATCCTGTGACCATATTTATTATAATCATGCGAGCACTTCTCTAATTCATTCATTGCAAGTTTGTAAATACAAAATTATTTATCATATAGTGGTGAAGAGTTCAGCGTTGCTCAAGCATTTATTAAGCAGATTCATCTATTAGATAGGAGAAAGAATGGATTCGATTATAGCTTAAAATTCTAGAAATACAATTGAGGCCAAAGCTCTTTATTTTGGCAGAAAGCTTTTTCGGTCGCATTGCGGCCATCTTCAGTGCTACAAAAATAATAACAGTATATCTAAATTGAAAAATAAAAGTTTATCTACTACAGAATATTATTATGCATTCAATACAATTAGAATTTAAGCAAAATAGAAAAATTGGAATATAAAACGTGAAAATAGAAACAATTTTGAATAAAGAATACATGAAATAACAAATGTACAATGTAACATAATTGTTAAAGAAGCTATAAAGTGCGATAACTCTTAAAAGAAGAAAGTTTTTTGGAATGACATCAATATTATTCTAAAGTACAGTGAAAATGAAACAATGTAGAAAATAAATAAATTCAGATGAGCAAACTGACATATGGATTCTGACGCGGCTAGGAGCCTCGGATCAGGCAACACATCGAAGGTCAAGGGCATTGCACGCTATTTAAAAGAAAGCTCTCAATGGAGAGGGGAGAACGGGGATTTTTCTAAGAAACGGCCATTAAGGAAGGCCCGGCCGGGTGGTGGAAAAGAGGCGGGCAGAGGGGTTAATGTGCCTGGGATGCCAGCTTCCGGAGGGGTGAGAGAGAAGGAATTTGTTCATTCAAAATAGTATGCTGGGGATTGTTTAATAAATTATGATGTGTATGGCTTCTAATGGAAGTCTGTCAGTGTACCTGTTTTCAATTTCCAAAATTTTGACTTCACTGTCTGCATTAAATGAGTGTTTTTGTTCCAAGAGGTGGCTGGCAAAGTGTGATTGTGTTCTTTTGTGTGTATGAGCTTGTACGTGTTCTTTGATTCTTTGTTTAAAGCAGGGACCGAAAAGGTATTGAATACCGGTAAAAATACCGGTATAATACCGGTATTTTTCCATACCTTTTTCAAATACCTTTATTCTTTTATACCGGTAAAACACCTCTATAGGACGTCTATACCGGTATGGACGTCCATAAAGGTTATACCGGTATTATACCAGTATTTTCAATGAAGAAATACAGCTTACCATCCATACATGTTGAAAAAATAGGTTACTGTAGTTAATAATATCTCACAAAATGTTTATTAATCAAATATCATTTCATAATTGTTATTTATTGTTTAAATTATTATTTTGTATATATAATATTAAACAACTGTATTAAATTCTATTCTTATTATTGAAAATGTTTTGTGTTCGGGCGTTTACGTTTTGCATACGTTGTATGTATTGAAAACCTCCCTTAATTTAAACTTCGGAAAAGTTGAAATATGAAAAATAATTATTGATTCCATTGAAGAGAACCTTTTTTTAGTGTCCTTCATCGAGCTATCTCCCATCTGACCTGAGAGATGACCTAAGCCTGTCTTTGTATTTCGCACATGGAGAGGCTGTCAACGTATGCGCCGGCCGTAGGCGTAGGACCGTTTCTTCCCTCCCCGACCCCTCCTTCAGCGAACTGAGGAAGCGTTGACACCTTGAGATAATCACGAACGCTCAGGCTTTCAGGCCCAGTTTTGTTATTGTTAAAAAATGATTTCCTCTTACTTCATTTCACAATTAAATCTTAATTATACATTAATAAATAGGGCTAAAATAAAATATTATTTTCCTGGTTAATATTAAGGGTTTAATATATTTTGACATTAACTGCAAATATTGAAAAAAATTGTAATAATAGTAAATTATTATGTTATTATTACTATTATTATTATTATTATTATTATTATTATTATTATTATTACTATTCTTATTAGCTATTAACATTGCATGTGGGGAAGGGTTCCCTTCTACGTGGGTTGCTTACATTGTAAAATGCATCTGGAGGAGCCCACTTCGAGAAGAGTGTTTCTTCCTTAATAATAAGAAATATATACTAACATTATTAATTAATAAAAAGAGTTTATTAATATTAACATTTTTACTTTTTAATTAAAATTAAGGTTTAATTTAAATAAATTTATAAATTAACAAACAAAATAATAAATTAATTTACACAAATTTAATGCAAACATTTAAAATTTAATTAGTATTAATATTTTAAAATATTTATTAAAATTAATTAATATTATATAGTACAATTAATATTTTTTCTTAATGAAATTTATTAAATAATACATGGGTGTAAATTAAACATGTTTCAATCATTAATTTTGAATTAAACATAACGCTTCTGTTTCCTCGCGTAAGAATAGTTAATATGTCTATTAGCGTTCAATGTCAATTTTTAATATTGTTTTAGTTATAATTATGGTGCAGAATAAGGAAACTGGGCCAACTGAAAAAATTATTTTCGGGAATGTTAGTGATACGATCAAATTTAAGCAAATAATCGTATTTAGTGATAAACACAGTCGTGCAAGAAGGAAGTTTGGTATGCGTGAGAAGACTCATTTATGGATAAGAAGACACGTTTCTCCATTTTTTATCGCTACTAGAAAGGACAAGATTTATACGGAGAAATACGATAAATTTTGAACACTCTATCATGTGTCGCCAAGCTCTGCGCCCAGACGTGAGGTCCAAAGTCAGCGAACGAGCTCGTGTTGATGTCTGCGAAATACCGTTGGCTGGTCCCTCCGTCTGACGGCAGAACTCGACTTCCCAGTCAACGGCAGAACTCGACCTAGCTAGAATATGTGTCGAAAATCCGCCACCCTCGGGACTCGAACCCTAGGACCTCCCGGTCAGAAACTCTGCCGTGTAAATAGTTATTTCCTCTGAGCCATCTCAGCGGAAAAAATCACAATGAATTTCCCCCAAATACCTGTATGATTCTACTGAAATACCGGTATTTTCGAAAATACCGGTATTTTGATGAGAGAATATCGGTATAATACCTTTAAATAGAGGTATTTACCGGTATAGACGTCGGATAAAGGTAAAATACCTCTAAATATACTGGTATTTGACGTCTTATACCGGTATTTTTAAAGGTATTTTGAAAAAAGGTATAATAGAGGAAAAGGTATTTCTATATCGGTATAAATACCTTTATCGCTATTATTTCGGTATTCGGTCCCTGGTTTAAAGGATCTTCCATTCAGGACAATAATTACGCACTGCAACTGCCACAGGAAATGGAGTATACCACCACTGCCACAAGAAATGGAGTCTAGTAGTACAAAAGTTCGGTAAACAAACTCTTTTTTTTTTTTTTTTACAAACAAACACTTTTGAACCAAAACTTTTCTAATGCAGGATACCGCAACGAGATACGCTCACCTAGACGAACGTGTTTATATATCATTGCAATCTGAAAGTGCGTCATGTTTACTGAGAAAGGTTTCCTTTCGTACGTAAAAAAGTCTCTCTAATATTTTTGAAAAAACTGAAGAGATCTCGGCCGATAATTTTGAATTTCATTTCTGTTGCCTTTTTTGAAGAGCGGCTTAAGTTTAGCTGTTTTGAAAATATCTGGAAACGTTCCGGTGCATAACGACGAATTAAATATGTGAGTTAACGGGTGTATAATGGCATACGCACAGGTCTTTAACAAAGCATCCGGGAATTCATCTAAACCGGACGAATATTTATTTTTTAGTTTACCGATTATTTTGAGAATTTCAGAGGAAGAAGTTTCGGAAACGAACATCGTGTCTAAAATTTTGGGTGAACAGTCTATTATTGAATTTTGTGGCTGAAGACTCTTAGTGAGATCGGCAGCAATTCTCGAAAAGTATTGGTTAAAGAGACTAGCCACAGTTGCCGTATCGTTCACATTTATGTCGTTATATTTTAGAACAACATTCTCTACAGGGTTTCTAGTGGATTTTGTGGTATTTTTTATTATATTCCACATTGCTTTTGTTTTGTTATTTGAGTTCAAAATATCCTGATCGTATTTCATGATTTAGACTGCCTTTATGACTTTTCGTAACAATGTTTTGTATATTTTAAAGTAGATAAGGAAATCTTGAGATACGTTATGACGTTTAGAAATGAAAGAAAGAATTCGCTTGTTTTTACAAGATGTCCTAATCCCTTGTGTTGTCCAAGAATTGCTTTTCCGTGAAATATTTAATTTTCTTTTTTGAAGAGGAAAGCAAGTGTTAAAATGAAATGAAAGAGTTGAAAAAAAAAGAAATATATTTGTCGTTTGTATCAACAGTATTATAAACCGCTTCCCATGACTCATGCATCAAGTAATCAATGAATAATTTTATTTTACTTTTTGTAAACAATCTAGTCATACGTGTATTATTTATTGTGTCAGTGATCGCATTTCTTATAATGGTAAGAATTTGTGCATCGTGGTCACTGTATCCTAAATCTTTTGTTTCAACTTCATATCGAGTAGTAGTTTTGTTAATTATAATTTGATCAATTGCCTTCATCGAGTTTTGTGTGATCCGTGTAGGTACATTAATTGTAATGTCTAAATTGAAGGAATTAATTAAATTGAGAAACTTTTCTTTCTCGCAAGATTGGACCAGAAAATCAATGTTAAAATCTCCGAAAACAATAATGGATTCAAAAGAGCGATTGCTGACTTTGTTAAGTTTTATCTCCAGGTTTTCTAAGAACAAAATATAATCTGCAGTTCTCTTTGTTGGAGGTCTGTGGATGCAAAGTATTATCACTCTTAGTGAAGTACGATGTACAACAGAAATTTCGAAAACATTTTCAATGGAATACACATTTAATTCCGCCAAGGAGATAGAATCAATATTATTTCTAACGTAAATACAGGAACCCCCATACGTAGGACCTTTATGCGATTCTCTCTCTCTGCAATAAAAGTCTGCGAGGTAAAAGTTTGGAATTTGGAAAATGCTAAGTTCATTAGGATATAACCAATGTTCATTAAAGCAAATTTCCGTTTCCGCAAATTTCCGTCCAAATTTCTGTAAAGCAAAGTTCATTATTCCGTACTTGGCCTACACCGAGATTTCGTAATCACTTATTGGTTGGGAGAAACAAAGTTATCTGTTAATGTTTCACTTATGGCAGCAATCGGGTGAAGAAACTTTGTCGTTCTTCTGTTTTAAAAAGGAGCCATTTTGCATGCTGGCAGAGATCTAACCATATTACCAACAGATCTCTTACATCCTCACCAACTTCAATCAGTCTCATTAGTTGGATCTAAGCACAAAACTGTGTTCATTATCGGAGTGTCCGCGTCTTCCTTCGCTTGTTTGCAAGCTATTTCTGCTAATAAAATCTTTGTAATCAACATTGCTATTAACCGACTTTCATTATTCGTGGTAGCAAGAAAATTTTCTTTCCACGTCATATGAATCGTTGTGTTGTCTAACACTATTTACGCACATGTTTTTAGACATTTTAATTCGCTTAGCACTTCAGAGTAACCATAAAAACATCTAAGGAGATATGCTTGTGATAGATATTTTGACACATAATCAACGTAATTGTCACAGATAGACTCGTGTTTCTTGTATGAGACAAAAACCCGTCATTGATGACGTACTGAACTTGGACACTGAATTGCTTCTATGTTAATAGTTAGAATGCTATAACGAGTGTTGAGGTTTGTCATCAATAACAGTACCTTTATTTAAGATTTTTCAAAATAACTTAAAAAGTTATCCTGTAAAAAAACGCGAATGCCATACATTATATATATATATATATATATATATATATATATATATATATATATATATATGTGTGTGTGTGTATATATCTATGTGTGTGTGTGTGTGTGTGTGTGTGTCAATAAAAACTAAGGCCTTCAGAACCTACGCAGCGCTAAAGGCACGTTCGATTTCCAAAATATTGATTTTCCCTTGCGCTTTATTAATTACCTACTTCCCTTTTTCCAATTAAAATGTTAACAGATTCACACGACGCTGTATTTATTTGCATACAACTTCATTGGATATAAATGTAGTGCAGGAGGTTGAGTTCCATTTTCACAGTAACATTCAGGGATATTTTGCACACTAACGGCAATACCATTGATCCTAGAAGAAAACTGTACATACACATTGTAGGCAATTTTAACCTCCTTCATTTCATGTCCGGTTAATACTTACGAAAAATTGATAGCTTTTAAGTTATATTGAGATAAAATAGGATAATTCCCGCTTTTCGTGTGTTTCGCTTACATCACTAAATTTCGTGGTGTTCTCACGGCTAAATCGTTTATCGGAGAAACAATTCTTACGGACATTAAATGTAGGTAATTTTATCTTCTTTCATTTTGTATAGGACCATTAATTACGAAAAATGGATGGCTTTTGAGTTATTTTGAAAAAAAACTGACAAAAGGTGTGGTATTTACGTATTTTTTGCTTAAAAAACGTATTTCTAGACAAAACTTTTCTTGGCAAACCTGATATTCGTGTTCAGCGACCCCAAAAAATATAGGAACCAAATATCAAAACTACACCAAAACTTTCTCTTATTTTCTACCATTTGACTGGACTGGACTGGACTGGACTGACGCAAATGCTGGTCTTCTTCCGAGGGTAAATCAAGCTGGAACAGCCAAGTCAGCACACCCACACGAAACATGTCTAATCGTTTATTGCTAATTAATTGCCAATTAATTGCCACATTTTTAATTAATTGCCACGTATTTTCGTGGAGAAAACGGGTGTGTGCTAGCTTGACGTCAAGCCAGCACACACATCAGTTAAATTCGAGCCAGAGCTCAACGGAAACCATCTAATAATTTATTGCTAATTAATTGCCAATTAATTGCCACAATTTGGAATTATTTCGCACGTATTTTCAGTCTAAAATAATCAAAGTAAATGGCAGCAGGCACGACGCAACCCGCAACATAATTCTGACCGTCAAGCCAGCACACACATCAGGTAAATACGAGCCAGATCTACACGGAAACCATCTAATCATTTATTGCTAAATAATTGCCAATTAATTGCCACAATTTGGAATGAATTCGCACGTATTTTCAGTCTAAAATAATAAAAGAAAATGGTGCAGGCGTGACGCAACCCGCAACATAATAAAAAATTGGAATATAGAGAAAACCAACGAGCACAATCACATAAAATTAACGAGATAGTTTAAACACATATCGAACTATAATTTTACTCTATGCATGATTTCATTACCCCTCTCTTTTATGAGATAATACATTTTATAACTTCGTAGTTTTGCAAACA
>BLKR01007234.1:0-41168 GCA_011170035.1 Teleogryllus occipitalis | reverse complement strand
ATTGCCGGATAGCGTAATGGACGCTATAAGACGATGGCGGAGATGATTTTCGTTCATATAATGAATTTTTCCAAAAATGCAAGAAAACATTTTTTCGCCGTTTTCCTACAACTTAAGTATTGAAGATAGTTTTTCCTTAATGAAATGTGTTCATCAAAAACAGATCTTCAAATATTCCTTTCAAATAATCAGTCCTTTAATAAAGATCACATACAATTGTTTAAAACTATAAGTACTTTAGATAATTTTACAATTTTTGAAATAGCAAATTTGAATTTCCCCCGCTTCGTTTGACGAGCTGTCATTCTGAATTCCTTTTGAATTCTGATGATTGTCGGGACGGACAAGGCGCTATTACGACGCTGTATTTTTCATTTAATGTCAAAACAGTTAAAAATTGTGTGTAATGTACTGTAGGGAGAAATGTATTCTGTGAACGTTTTCTTAAATTTTGGTATCCCCGTGCCCTAACTCATATACAAGACAAATTCTGAGTACACAAAAAACGCGGTTATTCTTCAAATCGCACGAGCGTTTGCTCTTCGAGTTGCATTGATTTAATTGAAATTATCTCAATGAGGTTTTCTCTCTTAATAATAGTATTTAAATATAACATGAAAGAAAAACAGAAAATACCGGAATTTTGAAGGAACATTTATTACAAAAATTTGATATTTTCTTGTTATAATATTCAACTATGGATATTTGAGATGTGTTTCCGAGAAGTTCATTGTTGGCGACTCCCAGTCCCAGTTGGGACTCTACACCCAGGTGTTAGTGGTGTGGGATTTTTCTTCTCCTAGTTTTGCCTCCACTCCCCTGTACTGAGACAGGGATTGGTAAACTAGGAAAAATAACATAGGGGTTAATACATTTTATGTTGGACAGGCTATTTTATTAGGCCTTTAGGAAGACGGAAATGGGGTGGAAAAAAGGATTAAATGTTTTTATTGATTTTTACTTTCTCGCACTTACCGTCGTAAGAAGAAAAGGTATTGTAATCGTGCACCAGAATACGGCGAATTTTCGGCTTAAAAACCGTCCCATCCTGGTAACGAAAAAGTGAATAAATTTATTTGCTAAATTAAGGGGGAAATCCTTTAACGCGTTGTGTAGCCAGAATTCATGTTTTGTGGATCGTTGTTACCGAAAAATTGAATGACGGCAAAACGTTTGTCTATCAGTCTTTCGTCTGCGAACAACGCTAGGGGTTAAATTGTTCAACCGATTTTGTCCAAAATTGATAATACCCAATCGATCTTGTTGATATCACGGTCCCATTAATTCGAAACCGATATTTTAATTTTGGGGGGTACTTTACATAAAGCCCCAGAGATATTTTCAAAATTTTCTCAAAAGCGGCGTCATCGGTTTTGATTATTTTTTTTTCCATAATCTCAAGAACGTTTAAGAGAATAGTGTAGATCTCATGTTGGCGTCTGTCTGTCCGTCTGTAGTTAACACAAGCATCTAAACGCCTCACGTTCTTTTTTAGTCAAATCTGTGATACATGACAGTTTAAAATCATCTTTGTTAGAGACAAAAATTATAAGAGTTTCTGTGGTTTAGCAGGTAAGCGCACTGTTGGAGAAGCTTAGGCACGTAAGATCGAACCTCATCCACGGCGAATAATTTTTGCGGGTAGAAACAATTTTGCGGTTAATTGTATAGTTATAATCATTCGTATCCATTATAAATATCACATAAAGCATGTGTTTTGAGGCGCCACTACTTATTTTAGTGTGTTAATGTCTTTAAGAATCACGTATAAATATGCCCCTATTGCGATTCTGGCTTCAGAACGTCTGCAAGCGCCCGTGTTGAGCTCTAGCGTTATCGCAACTTTCATCTGTGACGTAATTCAACCTTGGACATAGTCGCCGAAAGATAAGACCGGCAACGACTTCCACAGAGGGTTCTAAAGACCACGGCTTCTGGTTGAAAATATTTCTAAGTAAAATGAGCTATGTAGTTGCGTGGGTTGTAATCGTTTGGGTTCTTATTGCGAATTTGATACCTTTGACACATGTAGAACATTCCTCTAATAAAAATCTAAGTGCAATGAATATCACGTAACTATTCTTTTCGTAATAAGTGTGCTTGGACAGCGTGTTGAGAAATATCTGTGATAGCACAGTGCGGTCGAGCCAGACCTACGGACTACAGGGATCCGAGTTCAAATCCCAGTAACGCTGGAATATTTTTACCTCCACGTGTAAAGAGAGTTACGTAATGCTGTAGGAGGAAGTGTCGAAATTTTTACAGAAAACACGTTTTGTAAGTAGCTAGTTCGAAAAAAGTGGATTGTTGGTATTGTTCTTTTATTTTCTATACACAAGGCTGTCAAAACGCTTGTTTTTTGAACCCGAAAAAGTGATTTTCCAAAAAACCTCTTTGTGAATCCGTCTTCGTGTGAGTAATTCTAGAGCCTAAAGTAAACACGATTTTCACCAAAATGGATATTCCTTGAACGATCTGGCTAATATTACGAATCTTCGAATTTGAAACGAATCTTTTAATTTTGAAGGTACTTTACACCAAACCCCATCATATTTACATAATTTCCTCAAAAGAGCTCCAATTTTTCTGTAAATCTATTCCTCGAAGCACAAGATGTTTAAAAGTGGCGTACGTTCAATTTTGGGCGAACGATCTGAATTTTCGAAAATTGCGAACAAATACCTATTAACATTGTCGAAAACAAATATTAACGCTAGAGATTTTTGTTTCATGAAATCTCTTTTTAAAAAGAGATATTAAATTAATGTAAATTAAACACTCCACTCTTTCCTAGTAATGATCCACTCTTCACTAGTAATGATTGCTGCTATTGGGTCTAACCGCTTCCTTATTCTTTGGAGGGCTACTGTTTTTTTAAATTTTTTTCCAACAGCATTATCTCAAAAGTACTGGATGAGAACAGTTGATATCTGGAGTTGAAGGGATGGTGTTAGCTCCTATTGTAGGCCTGGTTCCTTGTGATTCCAGTGAAAAATCAGTAACTGCACTGAAACAGCAGAAGCTTCCGCCAATTGATAATCATAAGTGAATCACCATGTACTGGGTAGGGAGGAGAACGAGGAAATCTATATGAATTGTCGCCTGGTCTTTCTTTCTCAGATAAACACTTGGATAGTTTATCAACATCAAATCGGAATTTTAGCGCCTTTGATGTAATATTAAACATAAAAAAATCCCTTCCAGTTGTCTGCGTGTTAATTTTTAGTGTATCAAAATAGCCCCGACACCCGTATTGTATTACATTAGCCTCTTAAGTTGTATCATATTAGCCCCACAAATTTGAGGCTGTATATATCATGACACGATTAATATTATTGCATTATTTTAACGCAGAAAAGAATATTAATTCTTTCTTAATGATAACCTATTTTCAAAAATATCGTGTCATAAAAAATAACGAAGTAACATCAAAAGATTTATATCACGGTGGTAAAGTTTTTGACTGGAAAAATTAGGCATTTTAGTTTTGATTTTCTCCCTCCCAAATATTGTTACATTCTGAGTGTTTGCTATATGGTAATTATAATAGAATATATTTCCTATCATTTGTCATTTTCTTGTTAATTTTGGACATAAATAAATAACAACTCTTAAAGTGTAATACATTAACCCCAATTTTCTACTGTATAATATTAGCCCCGACTGATCTTTATAACATTGTCGAAAAACAATCTGAACGCTAGAGATTTTTGTTTAATGAAATCTCTTTTTAAAAATAGATCTTGTATTAAGATAAATTGAACACCCTGTTTTTTTTAAAAACTGCAAATGCTTCACTTTCTTTTCGCATCGGAAAGGAGGTAGTCTTGTCGTGTACCTGGTGGTGAGGGGGAACCGTGTCAGGTGAGTTAACTTTAAAGACCCGAGTTCGAATCCCGACGAGTAGAAAATATTTTCTGCTGCAGTAGGTCTTTTTTTGTTGTTTCTTTTTTGCAGGTTCACATAGTCCGTATTGAATATTGCATAGCAATTACGAATAATACGTGAAAATATATGCTGTTGAGGCAACACTTGTTTTGAACATAAAACACTTTCTAAATAGTATGTATAGTAAGATAAACTTTATTTAGGTGAGTAAACTTAGACCATTCACTTTGATTCTCTAAATTAAAACTTGACGTAACTGAGAACAGTGTCGTCATAAGAGTTATTATGATACATATATCCTTTATTTTTAAATTCTTAGGCCCCGAAACGCGCCTCAAATTAATTATTAATATAATAGCAATAGCTACTTATATATAATATAATTTCATAATTATTTCCAAAGAACCGGAACGCCGTTCCGTCGCGTACCAACAGAAATCAAGCCTTTTATATACAGGATATTCGGGGAAGAAATGTCGAATCTTCGAAAAATAGCTGTTAAGACAATTTTAAGCTTATTTTGTCTAATAAACTACACGGATATTCCAAATGGCTAAGCCGCAATAAACATTCAAAAGTTGGTTTGGATATATGTTTTCTAGGCAACTATTTGCGTTGTAGAAGCATATAAACACTTCATTAATATCTAAATTGTTTATGATTAACAAAATAAATGAATACATTTGATCAGAAAGAAAAATTAACCTAGAAATAAAAAGCACCCAATTTTCACAGTTCGACTGCTTTTTTATTTCTCGGTTAATTTTTTTCTGAACTAATATATTAATTTATATTGTTAATAATAAACATGTTACATGTTTCTGGTCTGTTTACATGATTCTAGAATGCAAAGTTTTGCGTAGAATTCATATTTTCAAACCAAAATTTGCGTGTTTATTGCAGCTCAGCCATTCAAAATATCTATGTAGTTTATTAGACAAAGTATGATTAAAATTGTTTAAACAGCTTTTTTCAAACTTTCGACGTTTCGTTCCCCGATACTCTGTATATCCATGCTTCTTTAAAACCAAAAACAATAATTTGCGTACTGAAAACTAATTAATTAAACCCATGGCAGTATAATTGTTAACATAAGTACTGTCACACATCTTTCGCAGGATAAGGAGTAAAATTTAAAGGAAAACTATAGTTCACATGAATTTTGACAAATTGCGTCTTAATTTCTATTATATTCAAATGGTAACATTATATTACAATATTCAATTGGTTAACAATTTCGGCTAAAGAGTCTTGTTTGATAATTCTCCAATTTCGTATTGTGGGAAGATATCTTATGATACTCATGTCGTAAATAACTATTTGACAACTATTATGTTTAGTGTATGTGTCTAGCAGGTTTTGCATTATTCTGAGCAACTGGATCATACGAATCACGTTTACTACGTTATTCACACAGGAGCACATGAATCTCAAAAAAGTATTTAATAATATAATCCTTGCTGATGAATCAACGTTTTATTGATGATTTTAATTTTGAAAATTTTCATTAGTTTGGATGTTTAAATATAGGTATCACATGTAATTACATGTCTGTTAAACACGATAGCATTATATGAAGCAAGAAACATTGTTTTTCGTTTGATCATTCAACTTCATCAATCACTCAAAATTACTTTAATTTTCTCTGCTTATCAGTTTTTTAATCTCAGATCTTCGATGAAGACATGAATCAAATAACATCGTAGATATTTGAGTGTTTTAAAAATAATAACGTGAATAAACGCTTATATTTATTGAATTGGTTTTATAATAACCTGTAAAAACATGGGTTTTCTGTTGGTTTTGGGGATGTTGAAAACATTCAAATAGTAAAGGCAATGTTAAGCTGGTGACCTTTAACATTGTTTATTTGATATTTTTCTTAGGGATAGTTTATAATGGTTAAACGTTTTCAAAGAGTGCACATTAGATACCTCGAATGGCCCGTTTCCGTTTAATAAACCGCTACGTTCTCCCTGTACAGATGGTCGTGCAAAATTCAAGGTTTTGATAGATTCGTAGAATGGTGGCCAACAAACCACCTTCGAACTCTGACGATACTGAAATGTAGTCTGTGTTGGGAAGGTCATATCACTTGACCACCAAGTTCGTTCTATGTATTTTCACTGGGAAATGCTAGTGCATTGATATTTACTAAACTGTAAACAAACGCTAAATCTCTTTGAATTGTTATAACATCTGTTTTGCTTTCTTTTAGTAATATCAACTCGTTTTACCAAATACGTGAGTTTGTTATATTTTTACACGCTACAATTATTTAATTTTACAAGTATTTATTTTCAAGCATTTAGGAATTCATGAAATTTCATTGAAACGTTCGCCAATCTAAAAACCTTTTAAATGTATATTAAATATATTAATGTTGTTTAAAAATATGTATTAACAATGCGTAGATTTAGCACATAAAGCTCTGATTTGAATATTATACAATGAAATCATCATCAAATTAACAGTTTTAGAAAGGAATGATAAATTGAATTGAAAGTATTAACTTAAAGTTTATATACGTTTATTTAGAAATTTCTATACTTGTGTAAATATTGTCATGTGTGATTCTACTCATGTGATCTTTCAAAACACAAAATTGAATATTTCTGTATTTGAAAACCTTAACACTACCTTCATCCAATCCAGTGCAGTTTATAGCAAACAGCTAAGCAATATGTTTCCCTATTTTTTAATGGTAATGGTTAAACAAGAGGAACAAATAGTTTCTGACTCGGTGTTAACAGGGGACTTAAAAAAATTAATAATACAGTTATTCGGTTGCTCAACACCCCTTTGATAGAAAAACAGAAACAATTGTTTGGGCGTAATGCACCTTGAAAAATATTTTTTTTATAATCAATTTCTTTCCTATTTGATAAATATATCGACTTAAAAATTGTAGGACTTAAAAGAGAATATAAAAACCAAATAAAAGTTATGCTCATACTCGCCGTAAAAATACGAATTTATCATAATTAAATTGGCCACAGAATTTGCTTACAAGCAAGTGCATTTTAAGCGTATGTGGCAGGCAAAAGCGCGGCATTGGAGAACTGTTTTTTCAGTAGGCCCATCCCACGCTATTCTGCTAGCGCGAATGAATTAAGCGCAAACAAATGGGGTCTACTAAGATGTTAATTTCTTATAAACAATTACATATATCTCGAGAACGAGATATAATAGCACTGAACGGATTCCGGAATTTTGCATCACATTTAAACGCCATTCAGATTAGACAATAAAAATTTGCAACAATTGCAAATTTATAAACAATTTCCAAATTTTGCAAATCTAAAGTGGGGAGAGTCTCCCGATGTCCCAGAACCAAAAACAGCAAATTAACAATTTTGCAACAATTTATAATTTTATAAACAAATTCGAAATATGCGTTAGAACGGCCGGGAAGGCTCCGCAAATTGTGCCTGAAATGAATATCTCAAAATAGCATTTTGTCAGGAGTTACAAATCGATTACTAAAAGTTAGAATAATTGTTGCTAAAATGATAAATATTTACTGGTCTATAGACGATCATTCTGGACGGAAAACCCCGCTTAGAAATATTTTTTCGTCGTGGCGTACGCACAGGCAAACTACCTCCTTCGGCAGGGAAATATGACGATATTTCCGTCTCGTACGTAAACGAACTAGCCCCCTCCCCCTGAGACAGCGTTCTTTCTGCCCCTTGGGATGTTACACCAATCACAGACAACTGTGGTTCTACCTGCTAGCGATTGGTCAACGCGTCCCTCCCCCTGCCCTCCCCCAGGCCGAGGGGTGTCCAAGTTTGTCGGCGCGGTGTAAATATAGAATTGAACGACATTTTTTCTGAGGGAGAGGCACACTCGAATTACAAGTTAGGAACTAACGATATACCGCGTGTAAAAAAACTGTAAGTATTTGGGTTTGGTCCTGCGTAGCGACTTGGGTTGGTCGGATCATATTAACAATACGGCGAAAAAATCGTGGAAGGCGCTGCACTTCGTAATGCGCATTCTAAAAAACAGCAGTTCGAATGCCCGATCCTTGGCATATTCTACACTTGTTCGTCCTATTTTAGAGTACGGAGCGGCCTGCTGGGACCCGTACAGAAAAGGGCAAATCGAGGCGTTAGATAAAATTCAAAAACGGGCCGAAAAGTTTGTAAATCATGGACGCGTTGATGGACGAGATGAATGGGAACCCATATCTAAGAGACGGGAACGGGCGCGTTTATGCGTAATGTACAAGACATACAAAGGGGACTCAGCATGGGCAGACCTCAGTAAAAGATTAGAGAAACCTGATTATAAAAGCAGAGGAGACCATCCCTGGAAAATACGATGTAGAAAGCAAAGAACTGATGTAGGCAAGTTCTCCTTTGTGAATCGCACTATTGTAGATTGGAACAAACCTTCTAATGTAGTGAAATTTAAAAATATTCTTAATTCTATGTAGGTCATCATACTGAGACTTTTATCATTATTATTACTATTGTTATTATTATTATTATTATTGATATCATAATTATTAACACTTACTTGTTTTGATGTAACTTTTAAGTTATTGTTATTATTAGTTATATTTTTATAACCGTTATTATTATTAATATTATTATTATTAATAATATGATCATGTCCCTTATTCAGTGAAGTGAAGTGTAGTGTAGTGTGGTGGGGGGCATGGGAGGGGAGGGGAGTGCAGTGTAGTGCAGTGCAGTGAAGTGAAGTGAAGTGAAGTGAAGTGTTAGAAAAGCTTATAAATCAACTTACAGATGACTCAAAATCAATCTCTAATTCTAATTGTAATTATATTTGTAAATATTCGTAATAGTTTTGTAATTGTCGTATATCTAGTTGTAATCATGTTTGCCACCGAGCATTAGCTCAAAGCGAACTTTAATAAATCTATCTATCTATCTATCTATCTATCTATCTATCTATCTATCTATCTATCTATCTAATATTAATTAATTTTAATAAATATTTTAAAATATTAATACTAATTAAATTTTAAATGTTTGCATTAAATTTGTGTAAATTAATTTATTATTTTGTTTGTTAATTTATACATTAATTAAATTAAATGTTAATTTTAATTAAAAAGTAAAAATGTTAATATTAATAAACTCTTTTTTATTAATTAATGATGTTAGTATATATTTCTTATTATTAAGGAAGAAACACTCTTCTCGAAGTGGGCTCCTCTAGATGCATTTTACAATGTAAGCTACCCGCGTAGAAGGGAACCCTTGCCCACATGCAATGTTAATAGCTAATAATAATAATAATAATAATAATAATAATAATAATAATAATAATAATAATAATAATAACATAATAATTTACTTTTATTACAAATTTTCTCAATATTTGCAGTTAATGTCAAAATATATTAAACCCTTAATATAAACTAGGAAAATAACATTTTATTTTAGCCCTATTTATTAATGTATAATTAAGATTTAATTGTGAAATCAAGTAAAAGGAAATCATTTTTTAACAATAACAAAACTGGGCTCGAAAGCCTGAGCGTTCGTGATTATCTCAAGGTGTCAACGCTTCCTCAGTTCGCCGAAGGATGGGTCGGGGAGGGAAGAAACGGTCCTACGCCTACGGCCGGCGCATACGTTGACAGCCTCTCCATGTGCGAAATACAAAGACAGGCTTAGGTCATCTCTCAGGTCAGATGGGAGATAGCTCGATGAAGGACACTAAGAAAAGATTCTCTAAAATGGAATCAATAATTTTTATTTCAGATTTCAACTTTTCCGAAGTTTAAATTAAGGGAGGTTTTCAATACGTACAACGTATGCAAAACGGAAACGCCCGAACACAAAACATTTACAATAATAAGAATAGAATTTAATACAGTTTATATATATATATATATATATATATATATATATATATATATATATATATATATATATATATATATAAAAGAAAGTCGTGTTAGTTACATTATTTATAACTCAAGAACGGCTGAACCGATTTGGCTGAAAATTGGTGAGCAGGAAGCTTAGAGCCAGGAGACGGACATAGGATACTGTTTATCCCGTTCGACAGCGTTCCTGTGTGAGAACGCACGTTTTTGCACGTTTTCGCACGTTTTCGCGTGATTTCGCATGTTAACGGTCATTGTTGCCTGTTGTAACCCATTGTTGTAACGCCGCACTGATAACAGAAGACGATAATGATAGCCGCCTTTCGTTCGCCGTTATATCTGTATATAGTCGTGTTAGTTACACTATTTATAACTCAAGAACGGCTGTACCGATTTGGTGAGCAGGAAGCTTAGAGCCAGGAGACGGACATAGGATATTGTTTATCCCGTTCGACAGCGTTCCTGTGTGAGAACGCACGTTTTTGCACGTACGCAGTGCAACAAGGATAGTACAGTTTATCACAGTGAGTGCGACGCGAGAAAAAGATGGGACCGGCTGTTAAGGCGGAACAGAGTTCGCCGGGTCAGCTTGTATCTTATATATATAAAAGAAAGTCGTGTTAGTTACACTATTTATATCTCAAGAACGGCTGTACCGATTTGGCTGAAAATTGGTGAGCAGGAAGCTTAGAGCCAGCAGACGGACATAGGGTACTGTTTATCCCGTTCGACAGCGTTCCTGTGTGAGAACGCACGTTTTCGCGTGATTTCGCGTGATTTTGCATGTTTTCGCGTGAAGGTATTAAACTGAAGAGTGCAACCTATGCTCCAAAATACAGGAACAATAATGAATGACTAATCTACTTAAATTTTTTATTTGTATTTTCTAATAAACAATTTAACTTAATAAATTCCAAAATCTGCTTATTTATTGCCTTTAACAGCCGGTCCCTATGATTACAGCTTTGTATTTCTCTCTTAAACAAAAATCAATTCCAAAAAACGCTCTGCTACGTAATATATTTTTTAATTATCTATTTAATATCAGAGCGTTTTTTTTGAACTTCTTCTTTGTTTGAGAGAAAAACACAAATCTGCAATTGCTTTATTATCACGAGTGCAACAAGGATAGTACAGTTTCTCACAGTGAGTGCGACGCGAGAAAAAGGTGGGCCGGACTGTTAAGGCGGAACAGAGTTCGCCGGGTCAGCTAGTATATATATATAAAAGAAAGTCGTGTTAGTTACACTATTTATAACTCAAGAACGGCTGTACCGATTTGGCTGAAAATTGGTGAGCAGGAAGCTTAGAGCCAGGAGACGGACATAGGATACTGTTTATCCCGTTCGACAGCGTTCCTGTGTGAGAACGCACGTTTTTGCACGTTTTCGCACGTTTTCGCGTGATTTCGCATGTTAGCGGTCATTGTCGCCTGTTGTAACCCATTGTTGTAACGCCGCACTGATAACAGAAGGCGATAATGATAGCCGCCTTTCGTTCGCCGTTATATCTGTATATAGTCGTGTTAGTTACACTATTTATAACTGAAGAACGGCTGTACCGATTTGGTGAGCAGGAAGCTTAGAGCCAGGAGACGGACATAGGATACTGTTTATCCCGTTCGACAGCGTTCCTGTGTGAGTACGCACGTTTTTGCACGTACGCAGTGCAACAAGGATAGTACAGTTTATCACAGTGAGTGCGACGCGAGAAAAAGATGGGACCGGCTGTTAAGGCGGAACAGAGTTCGCCGGGTCAACTAGTATATATATAAAAGAAAGTCGTGTTAGTTGCACTATTTATAACTCAAGAACGGCAGTACCAATTTGGCTGAAAATTGGTGAGCAGGAAACTTAGAGACAGGAGACGGACATAGGATACTGTTTATCCCGTTCGACAGCGTTCCTGTGTGATAACTCACGTTTTTGCACGTTTTCGCGTGATTTCGCGGGTTTTCGCACCTTTTCGAGGGTTTTTGCACGTTTTCATGCGTTTCCGCAGGTTTTCACGCGTTTTCGTATGTTTTTGCGCCTTTTCGCCTAAGTTTATTTATTTATTTATTTATTTATTTATTTATTTATTTATTTATTTATTTATTTATTTATTTTTATTTATTTATTTATTTATTTATTTATTTATTTATTTATTTATTTATTTATTTATTTACATTTTATTTATTTATTTATTTATTTATTTATTTATTTGTTTATTTATTTATTTATTTATTTATTTGTTTTATTTTATTTATTTATTTATTGTTATTTATTTTATTTATTTTATTTATTTATTTATTTATTTATTTATTTATTTATTGTTATTTATTTATTTATTTGTTATTTATTTACGTCAAAAAACCAGTTAAAAGCGCTACAGTATGACGGGCTATGGGGAAAAAGTGAATTGTGTGCATATTTTCAATTCTGTGATCCTACTAAAATCACTTACTACTTAAATTTTGAATTTTGAAAGGGAGAAAAAAACAAACAAAAAAAACTCCCATGTAATAAAATCTATTTTCAAGAATAAATAAGCAATAAAATTTGGCTCTTATTACTTCCTGCCGCGACAACGTGGAAACGATAATTTGAATAATTGTATTTCCCACTGAATTCTAGAAGACGTGTACAGAAAATGAAGTTACATTTATGTCCAGAAGCAAAACAAGGGCCATCTCAGCATTTGCTCAATGGATCAGGGAAACTGGACGAAAAACCTGATCGAGATGGGGGTCATTGACCCGGAAGCTGTGTTACAATAGTTGTTACAGGTTGTTTATACTCATTTATACAGTCCAAATGGTAATTAATGCATTATGTATGATTGTTAAAATTAATGTTACTTTTCTTGTAATGCTCTGTATAGTCTCTAATTGTATAGAAACAGTTATGCAGCAGAAACGATTTCACTTGTGATTTAAACTTTTCTATTGAATTTAATTGTTTAATGTCATCTGGCAAAGTGTTGTAAAATAATGTACATGTATTGTATGTGAATTTTTTGTAATGAGCTGTTGATACTGTCACCTGATGAATATGATTTCTACGTCGAGTGTTATAGCAATAGACTTCGGCATTTTCTGAAAATATATTCCCGCCCTTAAGCAAGTCATTTTTTACAAAACCACTGATTCGTAAATAAAAAGACACGGTAATGGTAGAATTCCTAGATTAATGAAGAGAGGCTTACATGAATCACGTGGGTGGGATTTGGTTATTATTCGTACAATTCGTTTTTGTAATCTAAAAGTCTGGGAGCTATAAGATGTATTTCCCCAGAATATGATGCCATATCTCAGGCGGGAATGAACATTCGCGAAATATACACAACGAGCAGTATGAAGGCTGACTGAATTTGCAAGAATTCTGAACGCGTAGCATAATGGACTTAATTTTGTGTTCAATTCATTTAAATGGACGTTCCATTTAAGGTTTGACTGAATTGAGAGACCTAAAAATGTTGTTGCCTTAACATCAGTCAATGGTACACCGTTCATTTTCAATGGAGCACAGAATTGTTTATTTGAAATGGAAAACTGCATTAAACCGTTTTCTTTTCGTTTACTATTAATTTGTTATTTCGGAACCAATTTGAAACATCTGATATTGTACTATTTACGGTTTCTTTATTGCAAAGGATGTTCGTATCATCCGCAAAGAGAACCGTTCTTCCGTTTCGAATCGAATTTTCTGTGCAGAAGCGTTCTGAAGCGGAGAACAAGCAAGCAATCAAGCAAAGATGCAAATGAAGCTAATAAAAGCGTATTAAAAAGTGAGGTGAAGTATAATTAGATAGATTTTTTAATTATCTATTTAATATCAGAGCGTTTTTTTGAACTTCTTCTTTGTTTGAGAGACAAACACAAATCTGCAATTGCTTTATTATCACGAGTGCAACAAGGATAGTACTGTTTCTCACAGTGAGTGCGACGCGAGAAAAAGATGGGACAGGCTGTTAAGGCGGAACAGAGTTCGCCGGGTCAGCTTATATATATATATATATATATATATATATATATATATATATATATATACACAAAATAATAATTTAAACAATAAATAACAATTATGAAATGATATTTCATCAATAAACATTTTGTGAGATATTATTAACTAAAGTTACCTATTTTTTCAACATGTATGGATGGTAAGCTATATTTCTTCATTGAAAATACCGGTATAATACCGGTATAACCTTTATGGACGTCCATACCGGTATAGACGTCCTACAGAGGTATTTTACCGGTATAAAAGAATAAAGGTATGTGAAAAAGGTATGGAAAAATACCGGTATTATACCGATATTTTTTACCGGTATTCAATACCGTTTCGGTCCCTGTGCTCAACATCCCTTTGATAGAAAAGCAGAAACAATCGTTTGGGCGTAATGCACTTTAAAAAATAATTTGTTTATAATCAATTTCGTTCCTATTTGATTAATATATCGACTTGCATATCGCAGAACTTCAATGACAATATAAAAATAAAATAAAAGTTATGCTCACACTCGCCGTTAAAATATGAATTTAGCATAACTAAATTGGCCACATAATTTGTTTACAAGCAAGTGCATTTTAAGCGTATGTGGCAGGCAAAAGCGCGACATTGGAGCTTTTTTTCAGTATCCTTGTATGGAGCGAATAAATTATGCGCACAAAATGGGGTCTAGATAAGATGTTAATTCTTATAAACAATTACACATATCTCGAGAATGAAATATGATAGCACCGATCGGATTCCGGAATTTTGTATCGCGTTTATCCGCCATTCAGATGAGACAAAAATTGCAACAATTGCACATTTATAAACAATTTCCAAATTTTGTATATCTAAAGGGGGAGAGTCTCCCGGTGACTCAGAACCGAAAACTGCGAATTAACAATTTTGAAACAATTTATAATTTTATAAACAAATTCGAAATATGCGTTAGAACGGCCGGGAAGGCTCCGCAAATTGTTCTTGTTATTAACATTTCAAAGTAACAGTTTGACAGGAGTTACAAATCGATTACTAAAAGTTAGAATAATTGTTGCAAAAATGATAAATATTAACTGGTCTATGAACAGTAATTCTGGACGGAAAACCCCGCTTAGAAATATTTTTTCATTGTGGCGTACGCGCAGACAAAATCTCTCCTTCGGCAGGGAAATATGACGATATTTCCGCCTTGTACATATACGAACTACCCCCTCCCACTCGAGACAGCGTCATTTCTACCTCTTGGGATGTTGCACTAATCGCAGACAACTGAGGTTCTACCTTCTAGCGATTGGTCAACGCGTCTCTGCCCTCCCCCTGGCCACGGGGTGTCCAATTTTGTCGGCGCAGTTGGGAAGATTGGGTGGTCAATTTTTGTGAGGGAAAGGATACTTGAAGCTTACACAGCTACATATATACCGGGTGATCAGTATAAAACGCAACCCACAGCAGGCCGAGCGAAATGCACTGGCAACCATGTTTGAGAGGGTCGGATAGCGGCTGGTGATTTCAAACAGGTAAACTGACGGGATGTACTCTTATTCCCCTCTCCCACTAACGCCACCCTGAGGAGGAGTGAAGGTGACCGTCGTGGTCACAAGTTCAAAACGAAAGGCACGCGCCTGCTTATTCGGCGTCGAAAGAAAATTGAATTGTCAAGAACGATGATTCCTTCGTATATTGTTTAAAAATGAAATAAACTTGCCATGTAAAATATACATTGAGGTAAACTTTGCTTGTTTTAATTTCATAACAAGATACATACGCTCCAGAATATATGCTCCAGAAATGTGTAGGTTTTATCCTTTTGTTTTAAATAAATATTAATAAATTATAAATTCAGATTCGCAGAACAAATGATGTTTGTTATTATTATTATTATTATTATTATTATTATTATTATTATTATTATTATTGCAAAAGGTTACTTTAAAAATAATTAATTAAAATATAATAAATAATTTCTCAATTTATACGTATCCGCCGTTACTGTTTCTTTGAAAAACAACAGACCAATTAATCTGCGTCGATAAATGGCACACCATACTCCAATCTTTTTTTAATGCAATGGTTTTTCTAGTGTTTCCTATGGTCTCTCGGTATCCCCAGAGACCACTGTCTTGCTGGTTAATATATCAATCCAGATGAAGCCAAGTCTCTTCACTAAAAAATACGTTATCAAGTGCCTTAAGACCTTTGCTAACGAATCGACGTAGCCAATTACAATAATTCATGCGAGCAGCCCGATCAAGAATCTTAAGCTCCTGAGATGTCCGCAGTTTGAACGCGTGCATTTTCAATTTTGTAGTGGCACAGTGCGCACTACCATAAGAAAAATTACATTGCTTCTAAAGTTTCCTTAATGATGTTTATGGGGAAGTTAAAAGAACATCCCGAACTTCCGCTAGTTTTTGCTGCGTGAGCACTAATTCAGCGACTGCGTTTGCGATCAAACACACCTCCTGTCTCACGATTGCATTTCACTAACCGAAATATGGTACTCTTGTTCGGAATAGACTCAGATGAAATTTTTTCTCTGAAAGCTGCCCGGCACTCTTTGAAAGGTTGCGTTCGGAAATACTCATCCACAACAAAACTGTGTTGCTCTACGCTGAGGCGCATCGTAAGTTAGTTATGAAAGAAAGAAACTATGGATGAAGACGCGGCCTGTTTTGTTTTGAGCAGGTATGACCCACACAACAGGAAGGGGGTGAGTGAAACGAAAGGGGTGGTGGTGAATGAAGTGTCGCTGAAATGCAGTCGAAGGAGCTGTTGCAAAACTTTCACTTTTCTGTCAGTGCCTTGAACAGCAGGGTTGCATTTTATACTGATCACCCGGTACTCGGGTAAATACATTGGTTATCTCGTAATGAATTTAGCATTTTTCAAATACTACACTTTTATTGATTGATTGATTTTTTCATGTTTCCGATCGCGTCAACTGCTCTGGTCATTAGTCCCGTTAGTGTAGTGCATGTTTTTTTCTCGGGAGATAGCGGTGATCTTCCCCCGATGGATGGCAAGATCCGACGTCGACCTACCGTCGGCTAGTGGGGTTTCCCCCTAACCAAGACTCTCCCACCAGCCGGGCACCGCTCCAGCCGGGACAAGCTCTAAGCTCCCGACCGGTCACCCGGAATATGTGGCAGTGTAGTGCATGTTAGTGTAAGTGTGTGTGTAAGGGGAGAGGATAGGACAAGGAATGGGAAGGACAGATCGCGCGCGGTCCGTGGCCCGTTTGATAGGGTACTGCTCCGGCATTCGCCTGGTGTTGATCGGAGAAACCACGGAAAACTACCGATCAGAGCAGCCGGCCGCTAGAATTCTCCTCCAGACTACACTTTTATCTTGCAGGATATTACTGTAGAGAAAAAGGATCAACTTCGGTTCCTGGATATGAAGGTTCCTGTTTTAAGATTAGAAGAAATTTAAAAATGATTTTGATTCTACCTCCTTGGAGAAATTAAATGTGTACTCAGTTAAAAATGTTTTTGAAATATCTTTTGTACATCTTACGATTCAAATTATCTTACAGTGGATCTATAGGCTTATAACAATGCGAACTATCAATTACACTACATTCTTAGAAAAACTAGAGATCACTTTAAACAGTTAGCAAACGCCCTTTTGAATTCATTGTTATATCCGGAGATTTTAGCATTGATTTTTGGTCGAATCTAGCGAGAATGGGCAGTTCCTCAATTTACTCTTATTATTACTACAATTATTAGTTAATTAATTACTTCAGCTTACACGTTACAATATATGTACCAGCACGAATCGCACTTAATTCAGAGGGAATCGATCTCATAATAACTAACAAAACCATATCCAGATATGCCTTTTCTTCTTAGGGTTTTTTCAGCTAAAGGGATTCCGATTTTTTAACTAACCGCCCCGGGTACCCGCTATATCGCTCCTGGGGACACATATTAACCTTTGCACTAGGCACTGACACACTTGCGGGCTCCTCGGACTGTGGTCAGCAGCCTCACAAGGCCATCCGCGACAACACACGTACATGAAAGACAAGGCACAAACAACCTGCTCACGGCGGGATTCGCACCCGCGACCCATCGGACCGAGGAGCTGAGGAGGTGCATCCTCTAGAAACCTCGGCCATCTAGGTCGGCAAAACCACATCTATATACGAAAAGCAAAACTAGTAGTGCTACAGAATGGCACAGACTTTCTCGTAGTAAAGTTTTCTAATTTTCTCTGTGAGGACTGGCTGTATGTTCTTGCCCCATCCTCTTGCCAGCTGCCATCATGCCATGCAAAGTATATTTGTTTTAAATTTTCTCAATTTTTAGGTTTCCTAGTAGTAGAACCGAAATATAACTTTAAGAAAATCGAAGAAGAGTAAAACCTCGTCCAAAATAACAATATTCATTCAAATATTTAGAGCGTTTTTTCAGAAAATGGTGATTAAGCGTTACTGTAAATGCGACATTTGAAGCTCTTTTTCTCAGGAATGTATTGAGTTTTCGAAAAACATCATTTAAAGTCATTTAAAGCACTTCCACTTATAAATGCAATTATGTATGCAAATCGATGGAAATGTGCATCTTAACGGCGTTAAAGATATTTTTAAAAAATTTATATTATTTTCTGAAAAACAAAAAAATACACCAAAATAAACTTTACTTCATATTAAACAGTACAATTAGCACTATCCGTTGGAAGAGTTTGAAGAAAAAAATGGAGCCATTTTGGAAAAAATGACATTTGAGCGTTTCTCAAAATGCGAAAATTTAAGCTCATTTTCATAGAAAACAGTTGAGTTTTCTTAGAAGTTTTATATAATATTATTTAAAGTATATTAGCTCATAAATATAATAATGTGAACAAATCGCCGCTAATGAAAATATTAACGATGTAAGAAACTAGTAAAAAAATTACATTTTTGTTATTGAAAAGACAACAGAATAGAGCAATATGGTGTTTATGTCATCTCATAGAGAACATTTACCATTATCAATACCAAAAGTTTAAAGAAAAAATTGGAGCAATTTTTGAGAAAATCGTGTTTTGTTTTTTTAAAATTGCATACATTGCACGCAATCTTGCTCGGAAACTACTAAAATCTTAAACTAAAAAACTAAAAACTACTAAAATATACACGGCCTTATTGAAAGAACTGCTTATGAACAACAAATTTAATTTAAATGAAAAATATCTATCTTCAATTTTGTAGTTGTAGGAAGACGCCAGAAATAATTCAAACATTCGAAGTTTTTGAAACCCTGAAAATCGGACCTATAATGCCACCTATGTAAGTGTATTTTCCTCTATTCTTACAAGAATTTTTTTTTAATGGAACCGTTTTTGAGAAAATTTTGAAAATTATTCATGTAAAGTACCTCCAAATTTTAAAGAATGTTTTTCAAAATTTCAAATCATCAACTAGAGCCAGATGGACACGGGTTTTTTTCAATTTGGATAAACGCCTACGCATGGTTTAGGCCCTAGTAGTGGTCACAGACGGACAGACAGATGGACGGACGTTTTGAAACTAGTGAAGCTACAGAATGGCAGAGACTTTCTCATAGTAAAGTTTTCTAATGCCGACCTGAATGGCCGAGGTGGCTAAGAGCGAGTACCGACTCAGCGCTTCGGTCCGAAGGGTCGCGGGTTCGAGTCCCGCCTTGGACATGGCTGTTTGTCCCTTGACATTGTGTGTGTGTTTTCGCGGAGGGCCACGCGTTCTGCTGACCCCAGATCAGAGGAGCCCGCAAGTGTTTGTCTAGCGTATGGTCGAATATGCGTCCCTTCGGGACGTAAAGGGCAACCGGCTGTCGGCTGGATAAAAGCCCTAGGGGAAAAATAATAGTTTTCTAATTTCGTTGGTGTGGACTGCCTTTACGGTCTTGCCAGCTGCCATCTATCGCCACCCAAAGTACATTTTTTTTAAATCTCAAATTTTCGGTTTCCTTATAATACAACCGAAATATTACTTTAAGAATATTCAAGAAAAGTAAAAACTCGTCATAAATGGCAATTTTCATTGAAAAATGTAGAGCCTTTTTAAGAAAACGACGTTTAAGGTTGCTGTAAATGCGAAATTTCAAGCTCTTTTATCACAGAAAATTTTTGAGTTTTCGATTGATTGATTGATTGATTTTGTCCTGTTCTCGGGCACGTCAACTACTTTGGTATGGTAGACTAATGTCCCGTTAGAGTAGTGCATGTTTTTTTCTCGGGAGATGGCGGTGATCTTCCCCCGCTGGATGGCGAGATCCGGCGCCGACCTACCGTCGGCCAGTGGGGTTTCCCCCTAACCAGGACTCTCCCACCAGCGGGGCACCGCCCCAGCTGGGGCAAGCTCTAAACTCCCGACCGGTCTCCCGGAATATGTGGTAGTGTAGTGCATGTTAGTCTAAGAGTGTGTGTGTGTTAAGGGAGAGGATAGGACAAGGAAGATGAAAGACAGATCGCGCGCGGTCCGTGGCCCGTTTGCTAGGGTACTTGGAGCTTAGAGCTTGTCCTGGCTGGGACAGTGCCCCGCTGGTGGGAGAATCCTGGTTAGGGGAAATCCCCACTAGCCGACGATAGGTCGGCGCCGGATCTCGCCATCCAGCGGGGGAAGATCACCGCCATCTCCTGCGGAAAAAACATGCACTACACTAACGGGACTCATGACCGAAGCAGTTGACGCGCCCGGAAACACGAAAAAATCAATCAATCCACTTATTTAACTGGGTAATGTGCTTTAATTTTAGCTTAAAGGGCCATAATTCTCTGTTTATGTTCTTCTGTGCACTTCTATATATCGACATATTTTCCTTTTCTGATTTTTTAAATGTATACTGACTGTGACCACTTGCAATATTTTAATGCAATGGACTTCAAAAAAACTAATTCTAACAAAAATTACAATTTAATAATTATTTTTTTCACCAGGAATGTTATAATTTCCAAATGATAGCAAAATGAAAGAAATTATGTATGTCTTACGAAAACGCCCGATGTTCTAACGGAACGCCGCGATCTAACGAAACTCCTTATAGTTCAACTGGAATGTAAGAGATACAGAGATTTGAGTTTACGTCAGTGAAAATGAATTAACATCCTATGGACACGACAGCACACATATTTGTGACGATTTCCTTCCCGTTGTGAATCTGAATTAGACAAATCAACGATCTCTGAAGATCTCTCTCAAGATATAGTGATGGACAATCATGAGATAATTATGGGTATAATTAAATAGAATACCAAGGGCATTTTTTGTAGGATGGATTTGATAGGATATTATTTATCTTTTTTATTTTTATTTTTATTTATTTTACGTCCAAAAACCGTTAAAAAACTCCCTATGACGGGCTATGGGGAAAAGTGAATTGTGTGCACATTTTCAAAATTCTGTGATCCCTACACTAAATCATATACTACTTAAGTTTTGAATTTTGAAAGGGAGAAAAAAAAACAAAAAAACTCCCATGTAATAAAATCTATTTTCAAGGATAAATAAGCAATAAATTTTGAATTTTGAAAGGGAGAAAAAAACAAACAAAAAAAACTCCCATGTAATAAAATCTATTTTCAAGAATAAATAAGCAATAAAATTTGGCTCTTATTACTTCCTGCCGCGACAACGTGGAAACGATAATTTGAATAATTGTATTTCCCACTGAATTCTAGAAGACGTGTACAGAAAATGAAGTTACATTTATGTCCAGAAGCAAAACAAGGGTCCATCTCAGCATTTGCTCAATGGATCAGGGAAACTGGACGAAAAACCTGATCGAGATGGGGGTCATTGACCCGGAAGCTGTGTTACAATAGTTGTTACAGGTTGTTTATACTCATTTATACAGTCCAAATGGTAATTAATGCATTATGTATGATTGTTAAAATTAATGTTACTTTTCTTGTAATGCTCTGTATAGTCTCTAATTGTATAGAAACAGTTATGCAGCAGAAACGATTTCACTTGGGATTTAAACTTTTCTATTGAATTTAATCGTTTAATGTCATCTGGCAAAGTGTTGTAAAATAATGTACATGTATTGTATGTGAATTTTTTGTAATGAGCTGTTGATACTGTCACCTGATGAATATGATTTCTACGTCGAGTGTTATAGTAATAGACTTCGGCATTTTCTGAAAATATATTCCCGCCCTTAAGCAAGTCATTTTTTACAAAAACCACTGATTCGTAAATAAAAAGACACGGTAATGGTAGAATTCCTAGATTAATGAAGATAGGCTTACAAGAATCACGTGGGTGGGATTTGGTTATTATTCGTACAATTCGTTTTTGTAATCTAAAAGTCTGGGAGCTATAAGATGTATTTCCCCAGAATATTATGCCATATCTCAGGCGGGAAAGTATACACAACGAGCAGTATGAAGGCTGACTGAATTTGCAAGAATTCTGAACGCGTAGCATAATGAACTTGAATTGAATTGAATTTGCCTTATTTTACGTGGCGAGACTCAGGCCATGAGGCCTGCTCTACCGTCTGACCACGCAAATTCCGCTACGCTCCTTTCACCAACCATGGGAGAAAGAAGGTATTACTTGGGCGACGAAACAGGCGATTTGAATTTAGCTCAGAGGCGTCATTTAGGCTTGAGGATCTTTTACATGCAGTAAATCTACTAACATGGGACAGCCGGCTTTACTTCCCCTCCGAAGGAAGGCGTACGAAGGATTTTTTCGCCCTTAAAAATCCACGGCTTCGATCGGGTTCGAACTCGCAAACTTGGGTATAACAGTCCGATACGCTAACCGTTACACCATCGCCGCCGCCCTGAACTTAATTTTGTGTTCAATTCATTTAAATGGACGTTCCATTTAAGGTTTGACTGAATTGAGAGACCTAAAAATTTTGTTGCCTTAACATCAGTCAATGGTACACTGTTCATTTTCAATGGAGCACAGAATTGTTTATCTGAAATGGAAAACTGCATTAAAACCGTTTTCTTTTCGTTTACTATTAATTTGTTATTTCGGAACCAATTTGAAACATCCGATATTGTACTATTTACGGTTTCTTTATTGCAAAGGATGTTCGTATCATCCGCAAAGAGAACCGTTCTTCCGTTTCGAATCGTCGAGGGCATATCGTTTACGTAAAGTAGGAACAGAATATGGCCTAAAATCGATCCTTGAGGAACTCCACATGCAACGGGCAAAGTGTCGGAAAGGTGCGTACGTAATGTTCCATCATTCCAGTAAGGTATTTCAACTTTCTGAGATCGTTGTTTAAGGTACGAACATAACCAATCTAGAGCAATACCACGGATTCCATATGAAGGTAATTTTGAAAGTAAATGTCATGATCAATGATGTCAAAAGCTTTTGAGAGATCTAAAAATAATCCAATAGGTGCCTCGTTTTGATCTAATGATGAGGCGACATCTTTAAGAAAAGAAAATATAGCTGTTTCCGTTGATTTTGATTTTCTAAATCCATGTTGGCAATCTGAAAGCGCGTCGTGTTTACTGAGAAAGGTTTCCATTCGTACGTAAAAAAGTCTCTCTAATATTTTTGAAAAAACTGATAGAAGAGAGATGGGCCGATAATTTTGAATTTCATTTTTGTTGCCTTTTTTGAAGAGCGGCTTAATTTTAGCTGTTTTGAAAATATCTGGAAACGTTCCAGTGCATAAAGATGCATTAAATATGTGAGTTAACGGGTGTATAATGGCATACGCACAAGTCTTTAACAAAGAATCTGGGAATTCATCTAAACCAGACGAATATTTATTTTTTAGTTTACCGATTATTTTGAGAATTTCATAGGAAGAAGTTTCGGAAACGAACATTGTGTCTAAAATTTTGGCTGAACTGTCTGTTTTTGAATTTTGTGCCTGAAGACCCTTAGTGAGATCGGCAGCAATTCTCGAAAAGTATTGGTTAAAGAGACTAGCCACTGTTGCCGGATCGTTTACATTTATATCGTTATATTTTAAAACAACATTCTCTACGGGTTTTCTAGTTGATTTGGTAGTATTTTTTATTATATTCCACATTGATTTTGTTTTATTATTTGAGTTCAAAATATCCTGATCGTTTTTCATGATTTTTGCCTGCCTTATGACTTTTCGTAACAATGTTTTGTATTTTTTAAAGTAGATAAGGAAATCTTGAGATACGTCATGATGTTTAGAAATGAAAGAAAGAATTCGCTTGTTTTTACAAGATGTCCTAATCCCTTGTGTTATCCAAGAATTGCTTTTCCGTGAAATATTTAATTTTCGTTTTTGAAGAGGAAAGCAAGTGTTAAAATGAATTGAAAGAGTTGAAAAAAAAAGAATTATATTTGTCGTTTGTATCAACAGTATTATAAACCGCTTCCCATGACTCCTGCATCAAGTAGTCAATGAATAATTTAATTTTACTTTTAGTAAACAATCTAGTCATACGTGTATTATTTATTGTGTCAGTGATCGCATTTCTTATAATGGTAAGAATTTGTGCATCGTGGTCACTGTATCCTAAATCTTTTGTTTCAACTTCATATCGAGTAGTAGTTTTGTTAATTATAATTTGATCAATTGCCTTCATCGAATTTTGTGTGATCCGTGTAGGTACATTAATTGTAATGTCTAAATTGAAGGAATTAATTAAATTGAGAAACTTTTCTTTCTCGCAAGATTCGACCAGAAAATCAATGTTAAAATCTCCGCATACAACAATGGATTCAAAAGAGCGATTGCTGACTTTGTTAAGTGTTATCTCAAGGTTTTCTAAGAACAAAATATAATCTGCAGTTCTCTTTGTTGGAGGTCTGTAAATGCAAAGTATTATCACTTTTAGTGAAGTAAGATGTACAACAGAAATTTCGAAAATATTTTCAATGGAATACACATTTAATTCCGCCAAGGGGATAGAATCAATATTATTTCTAACGTAAATACAAGAACCACCATACGTAGGACCTTTATGCGATTCTCTCTCTCTGCAATAAAAGCCTGCGAGGTAAAAGTTTGGAATTTGGAAAATGCTAAGTTCATTAGGAGATAACCAATGTTCTGTAAAGCAAAGAACGTCCGTTTGATTTAGATCGCTCTGTAGAGCTGCCTCGATAAACTCAGTTTTATTTGAAAGGGATTGAAGATTATGGTGAAGAAGGTTTATTTTTTGCAAGTACCTACACGAATGTTTTTCTGCTGCATCTGACTGTAGTTGCTATATATTTACTCCATTTTTACCTCGAGTGCGTGGTCGAAGGTTGTAGTGTGTCCGGGCAGTGACAGGTTGTGAGGAAGATGGGGCATCAGATGAAGACGAATTGGTAGTGGGAATGGGAGAAACGGGAGTAGGTTCAGAGGAAGAGGCAACAGGGTTCGAAATAAGGGTGGGGGTGGAGAACGTAAGGAAGGTGAAAGGGACGGATTTTTGGCAGGAGACTGCGTAGGACTGGAGTTGATGATGTATTGTGCAAGCTTGTTACCGACTGCATGTTTTCCAGCAAGGTTTATGTGAAGACCATGCCGGGTGAAGTGTTTTGCTGAGAGGAAATTCATTTCAAAAAGTGTCACATTTGTTTCTCTCAGCTGCAGTTTCAATTGTTGGTTTGCGTGCTTAATCTCGCTGCATAGTGTTGGTCTGTTGTACCAGAAGGGCAGAGTCGAGACTACAATGTTAGTATTTTGGGCGGCACATTGTAATTTGTTAACATGTTGTTCAGGTGTAAAGTTACCGCCCAAGTTAATGTCATTCTGCCCTCCTATGATAATGACTGTGTCTTGATTGGTCATTGTTTTCGTGTGGGTGTCCAATTCTGCAGTCACATCTGCAAACCTCCCGTTAGGTTTAAAAATAGATGAGACTGAGAAATTGGAGGGTAACTTCCTACTGAGAATGGAGGAAAGATGGCGGCCATGACTGTCAGCTAAAATAAGTACCTGTTTTTTAGGCTCAGTAGGAATGTCTTTGTTTTCAAGTGAGCTAGGATGCGCAGCTTTACGTGTTTTGGTTTTGACGCGCTTCCTAGCCTGTTTGCGTTGGTTTGTGCATGTATTTGTCGATGGTAGAGAAGGGTGGTGAGGATCAGGAAGGCGAGGAAAATCTGTTTCATAATCTAAAACACTATATTTTTTTGAGTTGTGACTGGATGCGGTGTCTGTGTCTTTTGTACAGTCACGGGTGTACGGTTGGTATTATTCGCAGTGTTGCCGACTTGTACCCAACTGTCGGTGTAGAGAACGACCTCTTCCAACCCTCGGATATGTTGATCTAAATTATTGTTTACGTGTGTGAAGGCTTTCAGAAGGTCGGCTTTGAGAGTGTAAAGAGTAAAGAGAGTAGAACGAACAGTAGCCATGTCACGAATGCGTTTTAATGTACGTGATAAAAATTGAAATAAATACAAGAAAACCCAGATAAGAGCAACAAAAACCTAGCTTTGTATTTTAAAAGTGTTAAATTGATGTGTATTAAATAAGTTAAAAATCAAGATTCAATACAAAAACTAGAAGGTATGCTACACACAATTCTAATGGAGCTAGTACTTACGAAATTTGGCAATGTGGCTACGTAGAATTTCGTCAACTTAAGCTGCAACTGTTTAATACAATCAGTAGATTATACGTTACCGTAATTAGATAAAAGATATCTGAAAGTTTGTCTTCAATATATAGAATAAGATTTGAAACAAATTCACTTTGATACACTGTCCTCGTAACGTTCAAAAATTCGTTTAAAATTCGTAATCTGTTTGTCTTGGTTATAGCAAAAAAATCAGTTGAAATTATATTCTCAGATAACCTGCAACAAGTAATAAAAGCACTTAAAACACACTAGGCACTGTCAAATCGCTAAAAGTAGTAGATATTCACAAAAAATGAAGAGCACAACCAGATGCGTCCGTCTCGTAAGATGGCGTCAACCAGTTTTATAGGATGTCAACCAGTTTTATAGGATGCCGTAAACGATTGTGAATAACTAATGTTCATTAAGTTGGTATTATAAACATAGAATGTTCTCTTGTCAGATATTAGAGAAGAAGGTAATCATAATTTTTTAAGAATACGATTTTTTACTTTCTCGTATACATACGTATATACGGAGTAATATACATAGTATAGAGAAACTTATGTAATGCTGCGGAAAATCGATTTCAAGGTTTCAACAGAAGTAGATGTTTTGGGGTCCCCTGATACAAAATTCCTATTTTCAAAACGTCCGTCTGTCCGTCTGGTGTATGTGAACAACACTAGCACGATCGAACAACTAAACCACACGTACGATCTTTTCCAAATTGAAGAAACCCTTGTCCATCTGGCTCTAGTTGAAGCTTCGAAATTTTGGACATTTTTTATAATTTGGGGGTACTTTACAAGAAGACCCCCCAACATTTAAAATTTTTTCTAAAGAAGGCTCCAAATTATTTCTTTAAATTTCTTATAACAATAGAGTAAAATACACATTTAAATGTGGTATAGATCCGATTTTCAGGATTAACTCTGAATTTTCGAAAATTGCAAAAGTTTGAATTTTTTCGGCGTTTTCCTACAACTATAAAATTGAAGACAGAGATTTTTCAAATGAAATTTGTTGCCCAGAAATAGTTCTTTCATTGAGGTCATGTAGACGTTTTTGAAAATTTTAGTAGTTTTTCGTGCAATAAAGCGTGAAATATTTGCAATTTTAAAAAAATACCCTAGAAGTACTCCAAAAATTAGTTTTCAACTAAAATTTGTTATAAAACTTAAAATAGAATTATCTTCTATTAAAAAATGTTTGTATTGTACTGAATCACATTGTAGAGTTCCTAGGTGAATATGCTGGCTAATGAAGAAAACACGAGAAAAATACAACAATATAATAATTGTAAGACTTGTTCTATAGAGTTCTGCGATAACGTTTTACTTACAAGTAAAGTCAAATACGCGATTTTTAAGAACACAATCAAAAGTGTGGGCAAAAAATAAAACTATAGTAAAAACAATTAGGTTTCCTTCAGACAAGTGTAATGGTGGTGCGTGGTTGCCGGCAACTTTAGTGAAGATGGGGAAGGGTTTCCAGGTAGAAGGAATAAAGAATAATAATGTTAACATTCTAATGCCGAATCTGGTATCAAGAGACGGAAAATTCAGACTTTCAGACAGTGTTTTCATAGATGTTTACGGCACTTAATTCTGGTGTATATATCAGTGAGTGCCAAAGAATCGAAACCTGAACCGATAGCCTGAAAAAATCAGTGACCATGTCTGTTACAACGTCCGTATCCCTAACTTAACCGAAACAGTTTCCGTAACCGTAACAGTTTCAGTTATTTACCATGTCCATTACCAGAAACCGTATCCAGTTCCTATCCAACCTCTTTCATTGCCAGTATGTGTCTATATATCCGTAACGTATCCGTAACAATAGCCTACTCGTAACCGTAACCGTATCCTAAGCGTTTCAGTTACCATTTCCGTAATTGTAATCGTAATCTTAACAGTATTCCTAAACTTTCCGCAGCCGTTTTCACATCCGTAACCGTATACGTGACGGTCAACCTATAATTAACGCAAAAAACAACAACATAAGAACGAATAAGAACTTTTAAAACACTTAAAAACTAGGCTCAAAAGAGCCGACAAAAGAGTCCAAAAAAGACCACAAGAGCCCTAGGATCCCCTAAAAACGAAAATACTGTCAACCCCTAAAGTTCATAAAAGTAGAATAAAAAACAAACCCTTAAAACACAACCCTTAAAAATACAAAAGAACACACTAAACACACAATCGATAACATCCCATAAGAACACGTACAAACGTACATCCCATAAGAACCGTACGAATCCATAAGAACCCATACAAACGTATTGGGACTGATAAAACACTAAAAGAACCCATAAGAAACCAAGAGATTCCCCAAGAACACTTAAGAACCATAAAACCCATAAAACTAACATCTAATAAACACTACTAAGGACCTATAAAAAACTTAAGAAGCCTTAAGGATTACTAAGAACTCTCACAACAATGAAAACTCCTTAAAAAACAATTAAGTCCCTAAGAACCCCTGAGAACACTTGAGAACGCCAAAAACCTCTCAAAAAATCCATACGAAACCCTAAAAGCCATAAAAACCTATAAGAACCCATTGAGCCAAAGGAATCATAATGAACCTAAAGAAAACCGTATTCATAACTGTAAACTGAAAAATACAAGTGTAACCCGTAATAGTAACTGTCTCTTGATATAATGAATGGAAACTGTGTGGAAACGTGATTCTTGCAGAAACATATGGAAAGTAAGTCATGACTTCAGTCCTATCAGGTCCGTTTTCTCCCATGATGAAATACGTCTGGAAAAAAAATCATACTTTCAGGGTGATAATAGGTGATTTCAAAGGAAACGATCACGCTGATTTCGAAAATCGTTATAATGAGTTTCTTGCGCGCAGGGTTCAAAAGATATGAACATATTTAGTACTTGAAATAAACAAAATCCTATACTAATTTCTTCATTGCCACTCCGGTTATATTTCTACAAAATTTGATGAATATGCTTCTTATGAGGCAAGAAGAAGTTAAAAATGGAATACGCATATTCGTGCAATAATACTGAAACATCTTGGAGAAATTCCTATTGCATTACTTAAAAATGCTTTGCGCCTTGTCACTTACTCTTATATTCCTATTTACTCTCTGACAAGAAACCAGCAATAATCTCTCATAATCGCAGGATCCTTACGCCCGCCTTCCCTTCTCCATTGTAGCAATATCTCGATGAAATATCACCCAAATTCTGCGGAAAAAATTAAGACGGAGTGAAGAAAATGACTTTTTAGGGACATTCTACCTCTCATATTTTTGGAGCTTCCTAACTTTTCTGTGACCAATATTTTATAATTGCCATCTTTCTTTGTCCCGAGAAATGCATGCACAACTCTCTGTCTGCTACCTCAATGTGCTGCTAACTCGATGTCTCGCAATTTGTCTTCCAATTTCATCCAAAATAAGTTTTATGATTTGCAGAGCGATGAAAATTCCTTCCTTCGATTTTGCATTCCTCATCCGTGGAATTATTTCACTGCTTTGAAACTGTATTTTGAAGAATTTATATACAATTTCCATTTATCTGGAGAAAACACAATTCACTTATTAACCCCCTAATGTCTGCACAAAAACAGAAAGTACCTTCAAGAGCAGAATATTAGGGAATGTCTCTGTCTAAATTCTAATTTTTTTTATCCCGGCAGCAAGTAGTTTACATTACGGTAATCTGGAGCCTAGCAGCTCAGATTCCCTTTTTGACAAATTCAGGCCCCGAGATAATTCATTTAGGTCTTCCTGCTCCAGTAAAGGCAGTGTACAGAGCAGTGTCAGAGTTTCCTGGTAATTAGGGTAAATCTTTTGAAGTGGAAGCTTCTGTTTCTGGGGGAAACACGTCTTCAGTTTGATCAGTTTTGTTCATGATTTATTGACCGTTTCCGGGAGTACAGGCACTGATAATTCGTCATTGTATGACACAGGTCGCATCGCAGAAGAATTTTGTGGATAATTGATCTGTACAGGCCAGATATCTTTATCATGAGGAAGTAGCAGTCATTAAAATGGTTTGTTGGTATTCTCCACGACACTAGTTCAGCGAATGACAATGATTTGAGTTTTCCAGACAACCACTACCTAAGGTTCGTTGTTCAGGTGTCAACACTAGTGAGCAGCCAATGGTTTGTCAGATTACAAACACGAAAGTCAAAGTATAAAGAATACGCAAGTTCTGTAATTTCATATAGAATTTTTTTTCTTTGAAGTTTGGATGTAAATCTTTCACAAACGTAACAGAAGTTATTAGGTTGCTTCGTACACTTTTGGAGTGAAATGACGATTTACATTT
The DNA here is from genome assembly GCA_011170035.1 of Teleogryllus occipitalis. Taxonomy (NCBI): domain Eukaryota; kingdom Metazoa; phylum Arthropoda; class Insecta; order Orthoptera; family Gryllidae; genus Teleogryllus; species Teleogryllus occipitalis. The sequence continues at coordinate 10,644 of BLKR01007234.1, read as the reverse complement.
TATCGAACCGATTCAATTCAACAGATCACGTGGCGCATTTTATTTTATAAAACCTACAGAACCGTAATGTATTAATATATTTGAGGCACACGCAAACCAAATACGAACTTCACGAGCACTGCGGGTACAGTTCTAAATGACACTGACTCAGAATCAACGTTGGATACTTACATACTTGCGATAAGGTACGGGGCTAAAACAATTCCTCTCTGTGATTACGATGCGCAGGAGGAAATGAGAGGGTGCACTTACTTTCAAAACATCCACTAAAACCTACTGTAACCCCTAAGACCTACTTGCAAAATTGAGCGTTACTACCAGATGCGAGAATAAAGACGCGGCAATTTTCGAATACAGAAGGTAAAAAAATCTCGAAAGCCTAATTTTGTTGATATCTCATGAGAGTGGCATAGATGAAGTAAACAAATATTTTATTTTTAAATATATTTTATGCCTTTTGATTCAACATATTTCTCAGATGCAATTTTAATGTATTTACATTAACAGAGAATACAGTATAATGCCTTATAAAGATGCGGTATATTTAAAAACTGTGACGTGACATGACGTTTTTATTGTGATATTCGTGCTATACGTATAAAATTGAGTACATTGCGCACTCTACTTTCCTCCTGGAGGTAAAAATTCGATTCCCTTGTGTTTTTTTATCACGAAATTAACAAAGGTAATACCACGCGAGGTTCTGAGTTTACCGCGTCTGAGAAACTGAGAACGTCGAGTTTTTGTGAAGATTATTTCACGAATGAAAACAAATATATAGTTAATAGTAAATCTTAATATCAACAGTATCTTAATAATGTAGTGTTAGTATAAACACCAACATATAAAAGAAGATACAGCGGCTTCGAATACAATGTCAATACCCTCTTAAAGCCAAATTAAAGCAGAACATCATGTCAACAATGCAAAACATTTATTTCTTAAATTAGCAGCATTTTTTTAGAATAATCAGACACAAACAAAACAAACTTAGGTGTATGAATGAAATACCTCTTTTAATTTGATCTTTAATAAAAACAGCACCCTTGAAGTGTGCATTTGTTGAAATTATACGTAGCTGGAGAAGTTTTCTTTGATTCTACAGCTGAATTTGTGGTTCCCGAATTGCATATTTTGTACAGAAATGAAGAATGTTGTTCCTCATTTAATTCCAGATACGGTTTTACAGAGGAAACATTCGCACTATTTTAATATCTTCTTTTCCTTGCATTCAAACGTGAAATTATTGTCGAGCGACTTGAATAGAGTATACATTTTTATGAATATTATCCAAATCAACTTTTTGAGCAGAAATATTCGTCCATTTTGAAATTTCATTCCGACTAATAGAACCATTCTTAAACAACATATTAGATTTTACTCGAAGATAAGGATTAGAAGTGAGAGAGACGATCCGTTTTCACTTGCTTATCTCGTTTTTCCATGAACAATTTGTAAATACGTACAGGACACGTATGTAGGTTATGTTCATTTGGAATTTTCTCGGCCATATTGGAGTGAAAACAAGTGCACGTTGCGGTGATAAAACGAAAGCGGTAACACGAAAACAATAAATTGCACAGCCAAATGCCTCTGATTGGACTAAGTAGACGTTCTTCTTACATCTTAAAAGTGAAATAATTGCGAAAATTTGGTTTTAAAATGAAATTTATTTATCTTCATAAAAAAGAAATTAAAAAAAGTATACTTTAATTTTTCAGAAAGTTTACGCAAAATTTTGAAAAACCAAACCGTCGTTTTGCCAGCACTTTGCAAAAGAGTGCAAGAATCGATTCGTCCGGACGCAGCGTCGGAAAAGCAGTGGTCCGCTCACCGCCACTCATGGCCCCGGCGCACTATGGTACGGATTGGCAAAAAGCGGACAAAAATAGTTTTATGCAATAAAATGAAATGATTTTAACCTAGAACTCTATTTTCAATGTTTATTTGAAATTAATTTGCTTTTAAAGTGGCTCACGCTTCTTATTGCGTATTACTCTTCCTCTGCATTTTCGTCTCCTCGTTTTTCTTCGGTTATATTTTCATGAAAATTTCGAATGGATATTGTTCTCTGAACAGAAACAACATTTCATTCCTATTATTGTGAAATTTAGGACGGAAGTACCTGGGAAGTGAAGCGCTTAGCTATCGAACATATTTCAAAACGGTGTCAACTTGTAATATTTTCAATGGTCGGCTGTCGTGTTATTTTCATCAATTATAAGACTAAAAATCTATCTCTACCAATAGTGGCTCTGCACATTGCTTTCCCAAGCAAATCTGACCACAAATAACGCACTTAAACGTTGTTGTCTTGGTATACATCCATAAATAGTACTACATTATCAAAGACATAAACCTTGGTTTCATTCGTCCTTCCAATATTCCTTCGCACAGCTTATTCATTTGTATGTGTCACAATTATCTGAATTCTTGATTGAAAAAAAAAATTTGAACGCTTCTTGCAAATTATAAGTTTTACACCCAAGAGTAACCTCAGAAGAAACTTTAACAATATTGGCAATGTGTGTTTCAGGAGTGCCTCAGCGGAACTGATAGAGATTGTCTTCCGAACTTAGCAATCATTTCAGTGAAAGAATTATTTACTGTACTATTCACCGTAAATGGATTGTATTCTGCAAATACTCTTCCCCTGCAAATACTTATAAAATATCTTCATATTCACTCTTTTCATGCAATGACCAAGCCTTCAGTAATTTTTCTATTTCCGAACAGCCAACGTTCCTGACATCTTGAGTGAATAAACAACTGAAAAATAGTCTCACTCCCACCGTCAATTCTGTTCAGGGACGTGTTTACTACAAATGTATGAAAGTTGACAACATAGCCAGTGCAAGAAACCATAGTCAACACAAAATGTTCCTACATACACGAAAAGGGAAAATAAAATACACCCACTAAGAGCACGAGGGAAAACTGTGTCTTTTACTGAGGGGATACCAAACCCGCACTAGAAAAATGCAGATAAAAAAAAAAGATTCATGTGCTCTACATTATTGAGAATTAATGTAACTATTGAGGCAGCTTTCTGTATGAAGAAAGAAAATAAATCTTCTGTCATTGGTATGGAAAATGAAGAGTGAAACTGCCTCAACAATTACATTAATTCTCGATAATATAGAGCACATGAATCAAGTGAACTGAAAGTTTATATCAAGGTGGTGGGCTCCTTGAGTGTTCCCTTCGTTTTTCTAGAATTAAGTCCAATTTGTTCATGAAATGTGCTAGCACAAACCGTTCTTGTTTTGCGCCGCAATCTTATTTATTTTCTTTATTTTTTTGAACGAGCTTACTTCGATTCACTGAAAAAATCATTTTTCACTTCTCATACTGCACATACAACGCTAGGGAAGAACTCGACCAGATTACAGTCCCACTGACCTTTCATTGATACTAACAGCTAGCGAGCACATGCCTTGGTGTGATCATGGGTACAGTACTGGAAACATAAATTGATCGCGGCCGTCTGCGGCTAAGTTCAGCTTTTGCACGGCTTGGACAGCCCTTGTCATGACGAAACGTCGCAGGCGGAGCCTCACAAACCATCGTAGCCAATCTCAACGCAGGGGGGAGTGCCCTAACAAAATTACGTCGTACAAAATGGCGGGCGCCGCCAGTTCAGATGTGGAAGTATTTTCAAATGAAAAATACATGAAAGAAACACTTTAATGAACATGAAAGTAAATTCATTGAAATATATATGAACTCATAGCACTTAACCACTGTTAACACAATTTTTTAAAGAAATTACATTGATATCAGATAAAATAACACTAATTTTAGAACAATTACGTTCTTATAGATATTTAAATTCCAATATTCTTGTCCAAACGCAATTTATGAACTTTATCAAATGACCAGTTTACTACAGAATTTTGCGATAAGAAAAACGATTATAATTGCATATTTTCAATTGTTCATATGTATATTACATTTGCAAAAATGCAAAATACTGTCTTTCTCGAATCGTTAGGACTTCTAGGGAACCATTTCAATAAAAGAAAGTAAAATTCAAAGACCACCTGTATATTTATCATTACAGTAACAATTAAACTAGATATTAAGCAATTAATTTGCATCTCATGTCAAAATTGTTATTTTGCTATCATCAAATCATGGACAATTTGGGGACACTCCCCGGCAGGAATAGCGCACATTTTGGAATTGTTTATAAAATTGTTAATTGTTGCAAAATTGTTAATTCGCAGTTTTTGGTTCTGGGACATCAGAAAACCCTTCCCAATTTAGAATTGCAAAAATTGGAAATTGTTTATAACTTTACAAATTTTGCAATTCTGTTGAATTCTGTCATCTCATTTCCCTTTACACAAGATGCAAAATTCCGCAATCCAACCGGAGCTATCGCCTTTCGTTTTCGAGATATGCAATTGTTTATAGGATCTTAGCGTCTGATGACAACCCTCACTTGTTTCCAACCCCCAATTCATTCGATCTTGGCTGTCAAGTATAAAATTCAAATAGTTTTGCAGTGTCTTGCTTTCTGCTGATTAAATTGTATTAACGATTTGTGACTTACGACAAATCGGTGGAAATTGTTGCTCATAAGCTGTTTTTAACTTTCGATTCTTCATGTATCGTTGACACACGTTTTATTATAAATAAACTCTCTGGCAAATTTCAAAACGCTGAGACGAACTGTTATCCTGCAAATTTGAAGATTTCTTTGTGGTTGAATGCATTCTATTCAGTGGTGCAAAGTGTATGCCAATATGTTTAACGTCTAGCGAGGAAATTCATTATCAACAAATTATTTTGCAAAATGCTTTTGGACAGAGCGGTGGCATGAGAGATCATTTTCGTATTTATTCCACGAGGCAAGTTTTAGGCAGCAGATACATTCTGTGTATTAATTTTAATTCTGGTGAAATTGAATCACATGTGAATTTTCAAATACAACCATACATTTTTTACCTGTAATGAATATATCAATAGAGAAATTCAATGATGTCTCATTTGTTAATAATTTAAAGAGTAATAATGTGTATTTGACACCGGGCTTGAGCAATCCTTAACTCTAAGGCAAGCAACGCTTATCATTGGCTCTTCTAGTAATTCAAGTGGCCTAGCCTCGGAAGATTTCCCCGTTCTCCTCGCCTTAAAAGGCATAAGAGGCGGAGTCTGTAGAAAGTGGCACCAATCCAATAACACTTCCCTCCCCTGGAGAATGCTTCGTTACTCCCTTTTGTAGGAACACGATCTTGTGTATTAAATTGTGAAAAATAATTTAAATTCAATATAATAAACGAATAAGAGTTTTGTTTGCATTGTAATGCTACACACATTTAAATATAGAAATAAAACATGCAACTAAACAGTATACACATGTTTTAGGAAGACGAAATTTCTTTCTTATTATAACACTCATTTGTATACTTTTCACAGACAATATTGAGAAGTACACCATCAATCTGATGATTTGTTCTGTAATAATCGATCTTATACCTAATTGACATGTAATGATAGAAATTTCTAATGTCTGGTATGGGAAATTAAGCATGAGCTCAGTTAATTTTAATGATAGAGCAATTTTGTGATGAAAATATTTTTTTAATGCATATATTCCAAATCCATATACTTCCTTACATTAATTAACGTTGTTTCCATTTCCATTGAAGGCAAGGACATAACATCCCTCACGCGCCTATGTTTTGAAATGACTCTCAGAGAGGTCACTTGCTCTAGTCGCCGTGTTATTGAATTGAACTCTTGAAATGTTCTGTTCATACAGTAATTCCCGAAACACGTAAATTCCAACAGGCGATCTCAAACTTATAGTAGTCGCACCCTACTTTCAAACATTAGTAGATACCACGGACTGTGAGACCCCACGTCAATTTCGAAACATACTTCATTCTCGTTCATGAGCATGTGTTAATCTGTCCAACTTTTTTTGTGTCGGAGGGGCTGTGATTCTTGGAGAGATAATAGTGTAGTGGACATGGAAACCACTCTCTGCTCCTAAGCGAGTTCGTTTACTAGTGTGGACAAAACTTTTGGGGATTGGAAACCTTTCTGCGGACTTCATGAATTATTATAATACTGCGATACCAAATAGTGCGTCCTATTATCATTATAGTTTTAATTCAATTTTTGTCTTTCATTTTGTTTGCATTTTAATCAGTTTTCTGTTTCTTATATAATTTTGTTAATGTATTTTAGAAATGGGGTTTAACTGATGCCAATGTTATTCTTGATTTAAGCTAGATTGCTGTTTCCAAGTACTCGCGGTTCAAGTCACGTCTTATTGCGTTCGGTGAGCTGAAGAATACCTGCATTAAGAGTGGACTGACAATATGCCAAGCTTCAGAAAAAAAAATTTCAGAATCTCGAAGGGAATATTGATGACTAAAATAAAAGATTGTAAAATGTCGCGATCGTAATAGTTGTGACTGTCAATCAAATAATATCCCAGCAGAATCTATAGCAAGGGCGGTCAGTTTTGCCCGCATGGGCATTCGTGTTCCTATTTATGCCTCGCGGGTGCTGCCACTCAAAATCGTCGCTGCAGCGGGCAACGAAAGAAATTTGAACGCGGAAACATTCCTGGGAGGTGGGTAACTTAATTACAAAAGAGAACAATGTTTTCATGAGGTTTTTATTAAATAAAACATAATAACTGTTGTAAAAATCGCTTATTTATTGGAAAATAGAAAAATTCGTAATGAAAATTTTCTGAGAAATAGAATTATACAGAGTCCCACCAACTATGGGCCACCTCATAACTTCTAAACAGTTCCCGATATCGAAATGAAGTTTTAGCTTAACAATGCGGAATCATGGGGGAAGTAATGTGCGGTAGAGATATAATTCGAAATATTTTTAGTTTTCGAAAAAATTAATTATCTTTGATTTTTTAAATGGGACCATATATTTTTTTCACTAGCGATAGATAATCATAAATAGACGAATGCATTGATGTAACATACGTTAATATTTTGATAGTATATTGAGTATAAAATTATACTTTCAGACATATGATTTTGAACTAAATGTACGAGATTTCCTGTTAGCAACCGTTGCCATTGTCGCATTAGGGGAAGATTGCCTTCGCGGCGCCGGCACTTTTGCGAGAACAGGGGAAAGGTCGCGAAGGCCACTTTCCCCAAAAGCGACAGTGTCGACGGCTGCAAGAAGAAAAATTGCACGTATAATTTCAAATCTCAAGTCTCATAATATAAATATATAAAAACGGGTTTATAAGTTTATATTATTATTGGTTTTTTACATCACTACCAATGCGTGAACTATTTTTTTTATTTCATCGCAAAATATCAAAAAATACTAATACAGCCTTACCAATCCGTTTGAATTCATGTAATTCTGCAATTACAAAGTTAATTGTGAATGAACTTAAATTAATTAAGTAATTTAAATTAAGTTTAAAAAATTAAAGACTATTGAAATATTTTATTGAAGTTTCTCAAGAAAATGTTTCAGTCTATCAGAACGGAGATGGGGAGGTACGCTTTCTCCAGTTGTAAATTGAGAGTCAGAAAATAAACGGACGCAGAATATTGCCTGGGAAGTGGGAAAATGAATATTACGCAACACTGTCGCTTAATGTCATCATTTGACGACTTTCCTGCTATCGAAACATCAAAATATTTTAGAAGATAACATTATTATTCAGCTTCATTTGTTAGCATAAACTACTCGCATAAACTACTAGCATAAACAACAAACTACTCGCACAAAATACTAGCATTAACTACTCGATAAATGGATTAAGACGTACTTTTTTCGTTGGGACTCATCAGGGCTCTAACTTATCGCACGGTAAAGAAGTTATTTCGTTCAATGAAAGTAAGTTAAAATTAATAGTTTTTTTACGAACGTTATTCTGGTGTTTCCATCACCAAACAATTGTAATATCAAAAAAAAAATAGTCTATTACCATGCATGCCGCCATTAGTTTTTATTAATCAAAATTTCGAAAAAACGTACTGCTAGCACTTCGGTTAGAACATTATAATATGTAATTTCAGTACATTGTCCATAATCGTTACACTACGCAAAATTGTGTGGAGTGGATAGTTAACGTCAGAAAATAACTCCAGTTACTTGTATTGATATACAGGACTGTTTGGTTAACTGAGCCAGATATACTTTTTATTTATTTTTCTTGCATTTGTTCATCTTAAGTTAGCCAAACTTATTATATAATAATATGAAGTTAATATAAGAAACTGTAATACAAATTATTAATTTTCAAGTTTTAGCAAATTTCGTGGGATGCAGAAACGTAGACGAAAAAATGATTCACTTAACTGCAGTATGGGTTCAACTGATGCTGTTATTGTGGTGAAGTGAATTATTAAGAGCATGCTGAACACAGTTATACGAGTATATTATAAATAGGAGACAGATTTTAATGAAATATCATTTTTACTTTCTTGCATACCTACGTATATACGGAGTAATATACGTAATGTAGACAAAGTTATGTAATGCTGCGCGAAAAAACGGTGGATTTTCGGCAGAAAAAAATCATTGCCGGATCCTGATAACGAAAAAGTGGATAAATGCAGTTGCTTAATTAAGAGAAAAAAGTCCTTTAATATGTGATGTAGCCAGAATTCCTATTTTGTTGGTCCTTGATACCGAAAACTCAATTGCAAGCGAAACGCCCGCCGTCTGTCCGTCTGTGAACACTACTAGCGCTTAAATCATGCGTAGGATTTTTTTCAAGTTGAAGAAACATCTATCTATCTGTAGTTGAAGCTTTGAAATTTTGAAAACCATTCTTTAAAACTTGGTGGTTTTTAGATCAAGCCCCACGGACATTCTCGAAATTTTCTCAAAAGTTTTGTTCAAAATTTTTTCTTTAAATTTATTGTAATAACAGAGCAAAATACACTTATAAAAGTGGCATAGGTTCTATTTTCACGGTTAACAGGATTTTCAAAAATTGCAAAAGTTTGAATTTTTCTAGCGTCTTCTCACAACTGAAAAATTGCAAATTTTTTTGCGAAAATTGACCAATTGAATAACAAAAAATTAAACTAATGTTAAAACGATAATAATATAGAAGATGTAGCATTACAATAAATACTATGAAAATCGAAAACAGTACACTGATTTTTGGAAGGTTTAGATACCTGTAAATGCCTTTTATCCAAAACCACAAATTTTTGGAATTGATCACTTTTATCAATAATCCTGCGATATTTAAGAAGCTATTTAAACAGTAAAAATAAAAAAAATGCCTTTACATATTTATGGGCTTTAAGAGAGTAATACAAATTTATTGGGGATCCTATTGTATTTTATTTCAATCATCTATGTCCCCGTCTGAAGTTTGGATTCATGGCAGTTGCTTAGGCCAAAGGACGGCCTTGCGAACAACTAGAAAACTCTAGCAGAAACTTCTACGAATCTAATACGAACGATATGTCAGAAAGAATAAAGATATCAAATTTAGAAATTAAGAATACTCTTCTCATTCCATTATATTACAAAAGTTCAAAATGTTAGCAACTCTCTGATATTTGGAAACAAAATAAAATGGCCGTTTTTGTAAGCTTAAAAAGTCTTCGTACACACCTGTTGAACAAAACATATTACGTTATTTAATACTGGGTATGAATTCCATTTGCTTTGATTATTGTGTCTAGTCTTTGCAACATAGATTTCAGTAACGTTGCCGTAGTCGCAGGGTCAATTAAACTTTGGTCTCTCAGACCTCTCATGTTAAATATTTTTTTTATTAGACAAACTGTATTTTCTATTTTCAATCCCATAACTGACCACATATGACCTACGGGGTCATATGTGATCAGTGAATGTTAGGGAATTTAAGACGTAAATGAATTTGCTTTCTTAGTGTTTTAAGGTAGCTATGATCTAGTGGCGCCTCTAGGGTGACCAGATTAGTAACCAGGGAGGGCACCAAATATAAGAATATTTACCGCTTAAATGTCCGACCTATTTTCATTACTGGACATTTGATTGATGCACAGGTCTGGTCTAAGGGATTCCACTTCTTTTGTTAATATTCTGTCTTCATAATTCAATTTTCTGTTGGGTAAATATATTACTTTATTCATGTTAAAAATAGATGACGATATTCATATTGTTTTGTGAAATTTTTAATTTAAAACACGTTTACGAATTCTCGTACAGATCAAAATACAACCAATTTCGCACAGAAGCATTGAGGAACAGATTTTTTAAACACCGTGTTAACATACGTTCCTAACGTGTTTGCAAATGTAATTCAGGCAGACACATGGCGCGGCCGCACATGATTTGTGACCGACGAGTGCAATAAGCTCACATAATTCCCTCTCACTTTCTTCCCTACAATGAAGAAACCATCCTTGTGTTAAAGGGCCAAGCGGCGGCCACAGGCCTCCTGTGTCCAATGCCCTGTTGCCAAATTCTGAGCTGTTGCCACTTGCTCGGTTATCGCTTCCCAGCTAGGATAACAAAAATTACACTGCTGGCTTCAATAGCCGTTACAGCTTTCTTTCGGAAAATAAGGGTTTCAGTGCAGCTGGTAATTAGTTGATTCTCAAAACTATTTAATTGAAAAAAACACTTACCATTGACACAGTTATTCACTTTCTATTCATGTGACTACCAATACAAACAATAAAAAAC
>BLKR01007233.1:0-41216 GCA_011170035.1 Teleogryllus occipitalis | reverse complement strand
GACAGAATTCTTATTATTCTATTCAGCGTTTCGTTCTCTATCATGGCGTACTCACAAGGAAGGACTTCTTGTTATGGCTCTTACGAAGGTAGGGCTTCTTAAGGGCGATACAGCTCGAGTCGTTTCTTAATTTTACCATATTGTGTTCTCTTGGAACGGCTGGAAGTGCTCTTGTATTCTCTGGCTGGTGTTCTCGTTGCGTGTGGAGTGTCCGCGATGGGTCAGTGGTCACATGTTTGACGATCAAAATCTGATCGCCCCCTCTCCATCTACCCGTTATAGTCATGTTAACGGTCACAGCATCTCTACTTCCTCCTGCAGCGTAACCCGCCGTAGGCGAGGGCGAAGGAGGGCGGAGGCGGAGGAGTGGGGGCGGGGAGAGAGGGCGGGGGAAAGCGGAAGCGAGGGAGTGGGGTAGCGCAAGAGCGGAGGACTGGGGGAGCGGAGGAGGACGAGAGCGGGTCCGGAACGTTGGGTCATGGGAGCGGGGGAGAGGAGGAGTGGGGGAGCGGGGAGCGAGAGAGCGCAGGAGCGGGGAAGTGGGAGAGGACGAGAGTGGGGGGGGCGGAACGTTGGTCCGTGGGAGCGGGGGAGAGGAGGAGTGGGGGAGAGCGGAAGTAGCGGAGGAGGACGAGAGCGGGTCCGGAACGTTGGGTCATGGGAGCGGGGCAGAGGAGGAGTGGGGGAGCGGGGGAGCGAGAGAGCGCAGAAGCGGGGAAGTGGGTGAGGACGAGAGTGGGTGGCGGAACGTTGGGCCGTGGGAGCGGGGGAGAAAAGGAGCGGGGGAGCGTGTGAGTGCGAGAGCGTAGGGGGCGTGGGGGGTGGCGGCGGGAGCGGGGGTGTGGGCGGGGAAGGTGGCGGGGGAGGGGGGCGGCGGAGGGGAGCGGGGAGGGGGCGGGGGAAAGGGGCGGGGGAGGGAGGCGGGGGAAGCCAGGCGAGCGCCGAGTCAAAGGGAGCGCCGGGCGGGCAGCGATCCCTTTGAAGAGAATTAGAAGAGGCGATGGGTGTGCGGATCGCCGCCGGGCTTCTGTATTGACCGCCGAAACTTACCACCGACGCGGCGCGGCGCGGGCGGCGCGGGCGGCGAAAGCGGGTTGCGCTCGCATGGTTTGGTAGTCGACCGCACCTCCAAGAGACAGCTCGGCCAACTTACACAGCTTTGGAAGGATTTTCTATTAAGGACTCTCCTGCCCTTCCTAGTATTAAAAGTTTTTTAATGGACAAAATTCTAAATGTTATGTTCACTTTTTTCTTTCTAGTATACGTACGTATATACGGGGTAATATACGTACTATAGAGAATGTTTCCTCATCCTGTGCGAAAATATCAGGGATTTTCGGCACAAAAAAAATTGATTACCGGGCAATAACAACGAAAAAGTGGATAAATTCAGTTGCTAAATTTACAGAAAAAAATCCTCTAACATGTGGTGTAGCCAGAATCCCAGTTTTGTGGGTACTTGATGCCGAAAAGCCAATTGAAAGCAAAACGTGCGTTCGTTCGTCTGTCTGTCTGTCTGTTCGACGTACAATCATATCCACATTGAAGAAACAACGGTCCATCTGGCTCTAGTTGAAGCTTTGAGATTTTGAAAAACATTTTAAAATTTAAGGGTACTTTACACGAAGCCCCCCGTAAAATTTTCTCAAAAACGGCTCCAAATTTTTTCTTGAAATTTTTTGTATAAATAGTGATAAATACACTTATGTGTATGGTGCCGAAGGTCCGATTCTCACAGTTAACTATGAATTTTCGAAAATTTCAAAAGTTTGGATTATTTCCGGTTTCTTCCTGCAACTACAAAATTGAAGATAGAGGTTTTTCCTTCAAATAAAATTTGTTGTCCATAAATATTCTTTCATTAAGGCATGTAAATATTTTGAAAAGTTTAGTAGTTTTCGCGCAATATTGAATGCAATATTTACAATTTAAAGAAATACTCCCACGTCGGCAATATTTACATTACCGACAATTTATTCACAAGTCAGGATTCGATCAAATGATCAAGAAGCGAAAAACTTGACCGAGGTGGGGTTCATTGCCCCATATGCTGAGAAATAATACATGTTACAGAGTTTTAGAATTGTATAGTCCAGACGGTAATTTATGCATTCAAAACCACTGTTAAATTAATATTACGCTCGGTGTACTTTCTAATTGTTTAGAAACAGTTAAGCAGCAGACAAGATTTCACTTAGCATTGAAACTTGTTGATCTATTTTAAACGTTTGAAGTCATCTGGGAAAATGTTGTAAAATAATATATATGAAATGTATATGAACTTTTTGTAGTGAGTTCTTAATCCTGACACCTGATGAATATGATTACTATATCGACGGTTATAGTTGTAGACATCGGTATTAGAAGAAAATATGTTCCCACGCTGGAGTAAATCATTTGTCACAAAAACCACTGATTTGTATATCAAGAGGTAAGGTAATGGTAGAATTCCCAGCTTAATAAAGAGAATCTTACAAGAATCACGTGGGTGGGATTTGCTTATTATTCGAACAATTCTTTATATTTTCTCGTATACGCACGGAGTGATATACGAAGTATAGAGAATGTTATGTAATGATGCGAAAATCTATTTCGAAATTTCAAAGGAAATATAGGTTTTGGAGTCCCTAGATACCACAAAAGTGTTTTTTTAAAACGTCTGCCTGCCCACCTGTCTGTACGACCGTCTGTACGTCCGTCTGTACGTCTGTCTGTCCGTCTGTCCGTCTGTCCGTCTGTCCGTCTGTTGCCCGACTACTAGCTACTAAACTAAGACTACGATCGTTTTCAAGTTGAAGAAATCCCTGCTCATCTCTATTAAAAAAATACATTTGCGTGATTTTTGAAAAAAAAAAACAACAAGAGAATACACAAAAATCATTGTTCTATTCTCTTACACCTCTGGTTATTTAATTTCGGATTTTTGGAATCCAATGTTGCAAAGCAGTAATTAAAACGGGGTGCAATTATAGAGTTACTCGTATATATCAAACATCTTTTGTAGCCATTTATATATATGATCAATTTATGTTTAAAATAATATTTTTCCAGATTTTTGAACTATGTATTCTATGAAATCTCGAAAATTTAATTTACTGACAATCACCACTCCCAAATATTTCATTTTGTGTACCTACTGTATTTCCTTTATGTCAGATGTGAATAATTTAGTTAATCTGACTCTTATTTCTTACACTGTGTAAATTCTTAAATTTGGTCTCTTCAAAAATCATTATTAATTGGTTTACCGTTAACAATTCTTGTAATAAATATTTTGCACTTTAAATTCCAATTCTTTTTATGTTACTCTAATTAAACTATCAACTGAAAATTATAGAATTTTGAAATTATTACCAAATAAGTCTCATATATTTAAGTTATTAATATATATTATCAATATATTAACTAATTATATATTGATATACTATATAATATCCATCGTAATTCATCTGATAAAACATTATTACACTTTACATTTTGCTTTCTATTCTTAAGAGATAAAATAAAACAATTTTTGACGTTTTCAAAAATCTAGGAATTTAAGTTTTCGATGTTAGTTTGTGTTGAAGTGTAACGTGCGTTTCTGATTGCATGTGCGCCTGCTGATTTACTTGTAGATAATCTATAATATTCTATAATTTTCATTTTAAATCTGTTTGATGGATAAATAATTGACAATTCATTATTCATCAGCAGTACATTTACTGGATGTCGAAGACGTCATAAAAATCGTACAAAGTCCTTATCTTTTATTACGATAATTTCAGAAATCATATTATCTGACAGTCTGTTTACTGTAAAGTCAATCCTTCTTTTAGAAGAAGGTTGGAGAAATATCACGATGAAAAACCACATCAAAGAGCATGTGAGCGTCGGGCAGCAAACTACTGCTCTCCGGTCACATGTTTGTACTCAATCTATGCAAATTGTGAAATGTTATGGTCAACGAATAGACGTATGTATGTGCTTGTCGCGCAGGATGTGGCTTGTGACGTCAGTTTACGCATGGGTCTATATTGTAGTCATGCACATAATAGTAACGAATTAGCTTGGTGCACAAAATTTACATTATAATGTTAGTAATATAATCAGTCTACCGGGGCCAAGCGTTGATCCTGTCGTCATAACGAGTTTGCGGAGAACAAAAAGAATCTTAAGTGAAACAGAATAATCACTGTAACAAAAAAATTATTTCAGTTGAAAATTTGAAGACAATGACACCGTTTCATTAAATCAGTGCTTGGAATTTTTAGAACACGTTAGTCAGAAACGAATGAAGCTTTGAAAAAGAATGCGGGGAGCCGACATCTTTGACTCTTTGTAGCATAAAATAACTCCCTCTATACGAGAAAATAAAAGGAGAAATTAAAAACAATTAGTTCAGATTCATTCAAATAAATTTTTTTCAAAAAGAAATTGAAATATCTCGCAAGCCGTTAAGATGACCATTTCCAACAATTTCTATACATTATTGCATTTCTGAGTGAAAGTGCATAAAATGACTTCAGATGAAGTTTTTTACGAACTCAATAGATTCCCGTTCAAAAGAGCATCAAACATAGCATTTACAGTAACGCTTAAGCCCCATTTTCTTAAAAACGGCTCTAAATTTTTCAATTAAAATTCCTATTTATGGCGAGGTTATACTCTTCTTTAATATTTTTAAAGTACAATTTCGAATAAACAGTATTATTAGGAAACCGAAAAATTGAGAAAATTTCAGAAAAAAATATTTTACTTAGGATGGGGCACCATCGGTAAAGCCAGTCCATACCATGGAAATTAGAAACCTTTACAGCGAGAAAGTCTGTGCCATTCTATAACATCACTAGTTGTATATCTCTCACGTCGTTAATATTTACATTACGGGCATTTTCTATGTTATTAACGAAACCCAGCAGACGTCCTGGCCTCCATCTCCCTCTTTCTCCTTCCCTCTCCCTTTCTATCTCCGTCTCTCTCTATCTCAGACTCACCTTCCGTCCATCTCTGTCCCTCACTTTGTCTTTCTCTCCGTCTTTGTCTCTCTCGCACCGCCTCACTCACTCTCACTGTCTCTCTTTCTCTCGTCATCTCCCTCACCGTCTTTCCCTCACTGTCTCCCTCTCACTCTCTCTGTCTCCGTTCACGTCTCAGTCTGTCTGTCTCTCTTTGGCTTCTCTGCCTGTCACTATATCTCTCTGTATCTCTGTGTCTGCTTCTCTCCGTCCCTGTCTCCGTCTCTCCGGGACTCTCTCTGTCTGTCTCTCTCTCTCTCTCTCTCTCTGCATCTCTCTGTCTCGTCCTCACTCCGACTCTCTATCTCAGTCTTCTCTTTCTCTGCCTGTCTATGTCTGCCTCTTCTGCCTCTGCCTCCGTATTCCTCTGTCCGTCTCTGTCTCTCTGTGTCTTTATCTGCCTCTCTGTCCCCTCCCACTTTTTTTTCTCTCTCTCTCTCTCTCTCTCTCTCTCTCTCTCTCTCTCTCTCTGTAACGCGTTCGTGGTGGCAAGAGCCGTACGTCCCTGCTCTACGAAGTCGGCAAAGAACGGAAGGAACAAGAGTGAAAAGTGATACATTGTGGTTGAGAAAGTACACACGTCCAAACATCATGCTGAAGGCGGCTTTCGAACTAGCGAGCCTCCGAACCGAGACAGTTAGGTCCCGTCCGCCTTAACAATCTTGACTAATGATGTCGGGTGTCTCCCTGTTTGTGATTGATTACCAAATCTAAACCAGCGGGGATCACAGAGATGAATATTATTAGAACACAAATTTTCTGTTTTACCAACGTTCATTCCACTTTCAATTCTTGCCTTCAAGGATTCTACTAGCTTTGATTTTACCTCTTCTCTCATTTCAAGTCCAACTTTACCGCTTTGACAAGCTGCTTGGGTTCAGTGCTCGAGCATTACACCAGGCAAATATACGCTTCCGAAACAAGGAAATAAAGTTTATCGGGAATCGAATCCCGATTCTTGGGATCGCCCGATGAGACATTGCGCCTTCGTCGCTCTCCCCTTTAGAGCGCGAAGCCTTTCGGGGCGGCCTCCTCCCCACCCCATGCGCAGTCACCCCCACTCCCGGGCGATAACAATAACTAAGCGCGCGGGCGGAGGAGCATGACCTACAATGGAGCAGTCGTTTGTTTGCGGAAGTCTTCGAATGACGGTGTGGAACGTGCCCCGGAGACTGCAGAAGCTGTGGGGCCGATCTCGGAACCCCGGGGAAGCGCTCGATAGGGTGGTTCTCAGGAGCGGCTCTTGTCTTGCAGTAAGTTCGCGTTTCCTAAGTTCTCAGAAAGTTAAATGATGTCACAGAAGTCTGTAACTCGTTGATAAGGGAGTTGGGTACTAGAGAGTCGATTGAGGTTCTTATAATAAGCATCTGCATTTTGGGTCTTTTAACAACACAATTTACATGATTGAACGTTTGTTCATAATCTTTTTATCAATAATTTATGTTCAGATTCTATTTATTAGCCTTTAATATTGTTAAATGTTAAATTTTTTTGTCAAGCATAAAATAATGTTAGTTTTTTATAACATTTATTTTAATTTTATTGTTTTGAATCACTTTTAGCATTTACTGTTACATGGAAAATTACGAATACATGGAAAATGTATAAACTACATCATCCAGAGCTTCTATATTAATCTAAATAATATAAAAAGTCTTATTAGAATTCCAGAATGAGAACTGAGAATCAAATCCGTTTCCTTCTCAAGTGAAGAGCACAATGGGAAAGTATTTGCGTCGTGAATATTCGAAGGAATATTTCAAAAACGTTTACATGAATTTGATATTTTTCCATCGTCAAATTACATTTCTACAGAATTGAAAAGAATTCTTGCTCATTTTATAAATTCATATATGTCATGCTTTGTATACCATTCTCAGGATATTTCGGAGAAACAGAAAACAGCGTGACATTTTTTCTTATAATCCTTGAAATCATTTATCTTTATTACAGACTTTACTATCTACCGCGCCCCTGCTTTTGCTTTAGTACAATTGTAGCAAATCATTTGTCAGCCTGACGTCTCGCACAAACCTCTTTGGTGAAAAATTGTGAAGCTCGGGTTTAACCCAGTTTTGTTAATATTACTTGTCGCAAAAGTACAATGAGATGTGAAGTACAATTTTAAATGACTTAAATGTGAGATTATCATATGATTTAAAACGCGAGAAGAAGAACGAACTATTAGTTTTAAATGTTGGAAAAGACAAAATCTGAAATAATATTACGAAAAGAAATAGGATGAAAAAGCAGGAGAGACTCATTCACATCTAAATTGGCCCTCTAAGAATTAAATGCATTATTCTTGAAATTAATTAATAAACATAACACAAAATATATTGCTTAAAAGTTGTCAATATCATATTAGAGTAATTTAACTCCATAGTAATCGTTCAAACAATAATGGCATACGCACATATTCTCATCAGGAGCGCATCCGACAGTACTTCAATGGAGGGGTAGATTAAAGATCAGACCCACACCCTCAAATATAATTATTTACATAGTAAAAGTAATTTGATTTTTTCAAGCTATCATTGAATAATTTGGTGCGATGGGAACAAAAAGAAGTTCGTAGTATGAACACAAAAGTTCATAGCCATCACAAAAATTGCTTAATTGTTTCAAAAAAATACGCGTAAACAAGTACATATTAGTAGAATGTGTAAACGTTTCAAAATACACCAATCTATTTCAGCCTTTTCTAAAGACTTTAAGCATATAAATAATTTTTACTATTTTTTATATTTTCAGCTGTCGAGTTCACTTCTGAGTGGGATTTAAGAGATCTATAAAATGAGGGGTACGTACACCTCCAGAAGACGTAAGTAACGGTATTGTGCAGAAGGGAAGAAGTAAAGAAAGAAACGAATCTTTTCTATTTGTTGAATAAAAATTTCATATAAAATATGAATATTTATAAGGGAATAACTTTTTTGGAAGAATGTTCCATCAAGCCGTAGCACCTGTACTGAATTAACCGAGTAACTATCCAAAAAAATATACTGTATTTGGAGGGGAGCTATGCTATCTCTAGATCTCTCTCTAGATCCACCTATTCTCATTGAGAGTGTTAAAATAATATATACACAATTGTAAAGGTATTATAAATTGAAAACTAATAATAATAATAATAATAATAATAATAATAATAATAATAATAATAATAATAATAATAACAACACATTGCTAATTGTTAAGAGTTCGTGATTTGGCAATAAATGTGATTGCACGATGTAATTATTTTATAGATTGAAATGACAGATGGCTGTTCTGAGAAAAGCGACCTCCTTTACTTCAAAAAAATATCATGACGTTATTTAATATATGAAATATCATTTTGAACAGTAAGAACTCATTTTAAGTTTATTACATATAAATATTAAATGAAAGTCAAAGAATAAAAAGATTACAATCATTGCAAATCATTTTATTGAATGAAATATTACTGTGATATGTGGTAGAAGGAAATTCGTAATGAACTCGCATGGATTTTAAATAACAAAAAATTGGTTCATTTTTGGCTCTAGTACAAAAAATCCTTATAGATCATGATATATTCGTAATATATCTTGGAAGTAACTATGAATCATCAATGCTGAAAATGATCCTTTGTGCAGATGTATACCCCGACTGAACAGTTGGTTAAATTTATAGCGAAGGAAACTATGATTTTGAAATGTTTCGCCATCTTTTTCTCGTAAAGATGTTTAAAAACATTTAATATAAAGGTTTTGATAAGTCTTATTTAAAAATTGCTAAAATAATTTGGAGTATTACATTAAAAATGTCAAAATATGTTTTTCACAAGTTATACTTTCAAACACTAATATGCATGAATACAAATATTCCATGTCGAATGAATAGTATCAAATTCACTTACAACGTAACTATGACAGCTCCTTGGTTGGCGTTGAAAAATAATTAGTTATACTTTCTAGTATAAAGAGATTGTTTGTTCACAGAGGAATGTAGTAATGAAATAGCAGTCACGGTTCTGTGAAGAGAACGCATTTGCATTATTCATGTTTAAAAGAATATGTGAAATTAAGAGACAACCATTGCGTTGTAATAAAACTTATTCCTTTGTGTTCTTCTTTCTTCTTCTAGTTCTTGTTGCTGCTTCTGGTTACACATTAATATTCTCGTTTTTACTTCCTCGGCCTTACAGTCTCTGCATTATACTGTCCTCCAATGTATAAAATTAAGAAAGAAGAATTTAACGATTTTTTAAAAACTTTAGATCCACGATTCATTGGTGGTGGTGATTATAAGGCAATCTAGTGATGCTAAAACAGCACATACTTTCTCGACCACCCTTTCATGCAAAATTACGCAAATAGTACTTCAACTTTCAAAAAATTGTAAATGAACTTATTGAAAAATCTATATTTAAGGAACAGATTTCATTAACGGAATAAATCTGTTTACATAATTGTAGTTGTAGGAACATACCGAACAAAATTTGCATATTTTCAATTTTCGAAAAATTAAGTTTTCAACGAAAATCAGACCTGCATCATTCCCTTAAACGTCCTTCACACTATCCAACAAAATTGAATAAAAAATCGATGAAGCCATTTTTTTGAAAATTTGGAAAATGTTCCAGGGGCTTCATGCACAGTACCCCCAAAATTAAAATATAGGTTTCAAATTCAAGGGGCCACAACATCAGCCAGATCGATTGGGGAATATCAATTTTGGAGAAAATCGGCTGGACGGCTTAGCCGCTAGCGTTGTACACAGACAGACGGAGGGACAAGTTTTGCCGTCAATTCATTTTTCAGTATCAAGGACCCACAAAACAGAAATTCGGGCTACACCACGGGTTACACGATTTTTGTTTCTAATTTTAGCAACTGCATTTAGATACTTTTTCCTTTTCAGGGCCTTTTATAGGAGATTTTATGTCGAAAATTCGTCGCTTTTTCCCGCAGCATTACATAACTTCCTCTCTACTGCGTAAGCGTTAGCGAAAAAGAAAAATTGTAACAAATAAAAAAGCATTTTAGTCCCAATATTCATGGAAGCCAAGGTTGCTTGTGTCAATAAATGATAAATTTTCAAGAAGATCAATGTAGAAAAGATAAGAATGTATATTTACATAAGAAGATAAGATTATTATTATTATTATTATTATTATTATTATTATTATTATTATTATTATTATTATTATTATTATTATATTAACCTTATTTTGTTTTCATCAATAGAAAGACTATATTTGATTTGAAAAAATCCCCCAAATAACCGGTTACAGTAAATTCACCTTTTAGGTTACCTTCGTCAGACGTTTAGTTTTCTTTAAAATTCAGTCCGTCCCTCTTGCAGCGCCCCCACTGTGCCACACGCGTCTTCAGATGTCCGCGCGAGCCCATCACTCGAAAGCCGCGACCTTCCCAGCAGGGTTTGGCTCTGCGCGGCCTTGAAGCTCTCGGCAGGCGACCCTGGTTGCTCGGCGCTTTCGCCTCGGACTTAAAAGTGCCTGATCGGCACTTCAAAGACACTCGCAGCGTTGTCCGCAGTCCGTATTCGACCAATTCCAGAAGCAAAAATGACAGCGTTCTTCCCACCCAAAAGATACCGCGAGAAGGCAGGTGGCGCTGCTGCTCACTGTTCACGACGGCAGTCGCGCGGGCATTCGAACCCTCAAGTCTCTGGCTGCACGTATATGCCACGATGTGATACGTCACAGTTTAGACATCTCTCTCGTTGATATTGTTATTCCACTGTAAGTTCTTAATTTTTGTATTTATTTTTATTCTCGATTTTGCGCAACAATTTATGAAAACATCTTAATATTTTGTAGTATTTCTTTTTCTTAAAAAATGTCTTTGTTTACCATGAATAGCGCATGATGATCTGCTTATCATGTTATATTTGTTCGTTCTATTTCTGCATAGTCTGCAACATGTAAGTTGCTCAGGAGAGAGGGATTTGTGGTAGTATTAACTTTCACGGTGAAAGCTCAACATGAAGAAAGATTTTTTTCATAGATATAATGGGGAAATTCCCATTTTCTCATTTTATTTAATATCCCCGAGTACCGAATTTTGAAAAAGCCATTCTCTATGTTGATAAATATAGCTAATCTGTGGTTTGGATCAGGAAAAATGCTGCTGTGGAGTGTGTGAAAAATGGGGTTCTGGAGAAGCAAAAATTGGCTGTTCTGAAGCAGTTTACATGAACACCGAAGCTTTTCTCTCTCATCACATGACGTCAGCTGTGTCGTAAGTTGTTGCATTCAACGCACTCAGAATTCATTTTATATCACAATTAAAATGTGACGTTTCTGGACAGAAGAAATGACAGTGTCCTTGCCGAAGTAGATCAATTTGAGGGTTGTCGGCCCACCACGTGGTAACCAGTGAGTCATGTGAATTGGTGACTCCTCCCCTCGAATCTGTTTTCGAAACAGCGCGGTGCTAACAACACATATGTAACAACAACACATTGTTAATTGTTAAGAGTTCGTGATTTGGCAATAAATGTGATTGAACGATGTAATTATTTTATAGATCAGAATGAAAGATTGCTGTTCTGAGAAAGGCAAACTCCTTTACTTAAAAACTATCATGTAGTTATTTAATTTATGAAATATGCTGAAGAGTAAGAACTCGTTTTAAGTTGGTTACATATAAATATTAAGTGAAAGTCAAAGAAGAAAAACGTCACAACCATTGCAAATCATTTTATCGCTTTCGCGTCCTCACGCCAGCACCTCGCGGCGCGCGTGGCCACTGTTCGCGGACGCTCGCTGGGGGGGGGGGGAGACGCAGGGGGCCCTGCGCCGCCTCGCTCTCAATTCTCATCGCGCGACCTATCGATTCGCGGGGTCGACGGAGGCGCGCCTCACGCCAGGGATTCGTTTCCTCGCGGGCCGTGAGGAGCGCGTCGCTGCGTCGCTGGAGGGCGAGCAGGGAAAGCCTTGATGGGGCGAGGAGGCTGCAGAGAAAGAAATGCGAAGGAGCCGCTATACAGAGTGTTCTAGTTCTGTGTCGGAGTTCTCTCCGCGCAATTTACAGTTTGCGTGAAAACTTTAGATTACAGGAGGCGTTGGGTGAAACAATTGCTTGTAGCTGGGTTTTTTTTTTACTAGGATGTGACACATGCGAGCACTAGTGTGAATATGTTCGACAATAACTGGGCACCTATTCTAAAAGGAAATCAACTTGACGTTGAAAAACTGATATAAAGTCGATATTTCAGAAAATATTCATTAGAGAATCAATTTTGTTAAAATACTGCGTATCATTTTCTTGGAGCTGTTATTTTTCCGTGAATTACAGTGAAAAGATATTGTTTCGAATTTGGCATTAAGAATATCAATCGACCAATTCATCTGGCAAGTGGAGTGGGTGAAAAAATGTCAAGTCCCCAAATTTTACTATGTAAAAAGTTAGTTTTTGACTATATAACAATATTAAATTTTTTAATTTAATCATCTCTTGTGTTGGTTTTAAAAAAAGTTTTTTTTGTGAAATTTCACTATTATATCACATGAGTTACATTTGTTACACGATAAATGAAGAGTAAAACGTGCATTGATGAGGACCGCGCGATGTTTAACACCGAAATTGAGCTGGACCCCTCAGTATTTAAGAGTTTCTCCAGCGGGACAATAGCCCTCGTGTAGGACGCCAAAAGACGTGACGATGCACTCATGAAGAAGTATTAAATATGATAATAGATCTGAACAAATAGCAGCCCAAGATATCAACATTCGCCTTTATTCGTTGAGGTTTGAAGATAAAAGATCTGAAAAGGAAGACAAAAGTTCTCTCCGAAACGTGATGTTAAAGCAATAAAATCATTCATAAGAAGGTGATGGTCACTAATATCCTTTCTCGGCCTTACTCTATGTTAAATGTTAAAATTTATATTTTTCGATCGATTTAAAAGAACTCGAGGCCCTCGGATACATTGATTTTGGGGATATATTACATGAAGCCTCAACATTTTCAAACGTTTTTCAAAAATGGCACAAAATATTTTTAGAAAAAACTTTGTTCTCTTATAGCATAAGGAACGCACAAAAAAATTAAGCAGATCTTATTTTCGTTGAAATCCTTGATTTTTGGTATATTGCTAGTGTTCGTTTTTTTCGGTGTCTTACTGCAAGTACACGAAATATTGTACAAGTATTGAAAATGGAGAGTTTTTCCTGAATGATGGCTGTTCTTTCAAGACATCTTGAAGTCAGGTCAAATACTAATTTTCGAAAACATGAGTAATTGTGGGGTAACTGTGTGTGGAATAAACTAAGCGCATTTTTTTTTAATTTTCTCAAAAAATTACAAAACTTCTTTTGGATTTTCTGTTCGTATGTATCAAAGTACAGTAAAACGTTGGTGCTAGTCTCATTTGCGGCGAACTCTCTGTAGTTTCGAAAATTGCAAAAAGTGAAGATAGAGGTTTCTTTAAACAAAATCTGTTCTAAAAAATCAGATTAAAAAGATCTTGAACTTTTTTTTTAATTAGTCATTTTTGCGTAATTTTCTGTTAGAGAATAAATTCAATTTATAAAAATCATATTTTCTCAAAACTGCAATAATTTTTTCCTTAAATTATTTCTATGGATAAAACACAGGGTATTTAAAAGAATTGCACCTGTTTGATTTTCTGAAATTTCGATACTTCCAAATGTTGAAATATTACGAAAAATATGTGCTATTGTAGCACCACTGCTTTGTTATCTTGAGCAGTGTGCATACTACTTTTTGGAAAACCATTTTGAGTGTTTTTTGAAGTACTGTAGGCCACTGGTTCATCATCTTCTTTTATACTGTAAAATAAATGAGGTATATTTTTCACGTAAAACGGAAGTAATTTTAATTTGTGTCCTCATCACACGAGGTCCTGGTCATGTCCGCTCCGTCCTGCCCCTCACCCACTCCCCAATCGTTCGCCATCACCGCCACGCTCCGCCTTCCCAAATCTTCTTGACAGCCCCCTCCCCCACTCCCCACCCTTTCCCCGTCTCACGCTGCCCCGCCCTCCCGCCGAGCCTGCTCCGTTGTTCCGCCACACATAGATGCATTGCTGGTTGCATTCAACCAACTGGATCTATCAGTTTAAAATATTCTATGATAAGAAGTATCAATATAGAGAATTATCATATAATTGGATTAATGGTTGAAACGTTTTTGCAGAACGTAGAAGAATATATGTAATTTTGCAGTATAAGATGCTTTCTACACATTGTGTTGCATCGTTATTTTAATATAACACTACGCCTTGCTTTAGTGTTTAGACCATTGTTTCAGATATTCACATTTGTGTCTTTTTGTAACGGGGGGTCTCCGAGCTGCTTTCAGGGTTTCTCTTGAGATATGAAGGAAAACTTCCTGCCATAAATAGAAATGTGAACATCATCCGAAATGTGATAAGTGATGGACAGCCAGGTTAACTGCAAGGTCTTGCAAATTGTATACAAAGTTGCCCAAATGGCTGCCCTCGGTGCCAAATATTGCGGCCCGCGAAAGGTTATTAGTCAAAAGTGAAAGTGTCTTGCATCCATATCGAGCAAGAATATTGTGCGCTTACTTCACGGGCCTTAGTGGCCCGTGGTCTGAGCGCACGAAATGGTAAACCTGCCCAAATGTTCTTACGAAATGGTAAACCAGCCCAAACGTCTAACAAAATGGTAAACCTGCCCACATGGTCTACCTCCCTGCCGAGGTAATCACTGCCTTAATGTAAAAATAGGAAAAGTTTAGTTTCAAGGAATATTTTTCTCGTAAATTCGTAATTTCAAAATCATCTCAATGTGTTTCACTTCGACATCACGCATGTTTCCAATACTCCGTTCCTCCCCCGGTTGAGAGCAGTCGGACAAACTACCAATATCAACCAAACGAGGTAATCACGTACGTGGACCGCTAGTGCACCCCTGTCGTACACAGTTAAGTGTATTTCTGAACATTCAATAATTCCATATCGAGGTAATGTCGAACAACGATTCACGTGCGTAATCTTGTAATGAATGTCAAACGGACGTTTTGTCTCTCCTATTGTTGTCATTTTAGTGGTATAGAATTTGGGAGCAATATACGAGAATACATATAATCTGAACTAAATATATTTCTTTCACTGCATATCCATTTAATTTGATAGATTTCTCAAATTATTTAATAAGTCTATAAAACAATTTATGTTAAAAGAATGTCACCATCCCTGAAATACTCGCGAATAAAATTGTAAGTACGCCTGAAAACATTGTATTGCATTTCCCTATGTCACAGAGTTCCATTAAATTTTTATTGAGAAATATTTAAAATTTTATCTTCTTTTGAACTTAACATTACCCTGGAATGTAAATGAGATGTATAAAACAGGTCATTAAAAACGTTAAATCTTAATTAAAAATGTTAAATCTTAACAAAGAATAATTTACAAAATCCATTCTCTCTACTCCCCGAAATAAACAGTAACACTAATATTATCAGAAAATGATAATATGTGTTTGTTGTAATTTATTATTATTGTTTGTTATTCAATAAAACGAATTTGCTTTTACTAGCGTACTCGTGCGAGATATCTTGCATGTTAAATACCACCCTCGTCTCAATCATTCCCTTTGAATTTTAAAGGTAAAAGTTGTTAAAGAACGGGGTTTATTTGTAACATCAAATGTACTAATTATCAGTACTAATTATCAAATGTACTAAATTATCAATAAAGGTTTTCTCAGTTTTATAGAGGTGTTCTTTGAAAAATTCACAATTCTTCCTTAAAAAATTGAAGTAATAGTCACAAAAACATTAGAAAATCTTGGGAAATGGAAGGATAAGGGATTTTATACATTAAGACAGTGATTACCTCGGAAGGTCCGTGGTGTAAGCGCAAAATATTCTCGCTCGATATGGATGCAAGACACTTTCACTTTTGACTAATAACCTTTCGCGGGCCGCAATATTTGGCACCGCGGGCAGCCATTTGGGCAACTTTGTATACAATTTGCAAGACCTTGCAGTTAACCTGGCTGTCCATCACTTATCACATTTCGGATGATGTTCACATTTCTATTTATGGCAGGAAGTTTTCCTTCATATCTCAAGAGAAACCCTGAAAGCAGCTCGGAGACCCCCCGTTACAAAAAGACACAAATGTGAATATCTGAAACAGTGGTCTAAACACTAAAGCAAGGCGTAGCGTTATATTAAAATAACGATGCAACATAATGTGTAGAAATAATCTTATATTGCAAAATTACATATATTCTTGTACGTTCTGCAAAAACGTTTCAACCATTAATCCAATTATATGATAATTCTCTATATTTATACTTCTTATCATAGAATATTTTAAGCTGATAGATCCAGTTGGTTGAATGCAACCAGCAATGCATCTATGTGTGGCGGAACAACGGAGCAGGCTCGGCGGGAGGGCGGGGCAGCGTGAGACGGTGAAAGGGTGGGGAGTGGGGGAAGGGGCTGTCAAGAAGATTTGGGAAGGCGGAGCGTGGCGGTGATGGCGAACGGGTGGGGAGTGGGTGAGGGGCAGGACGGAGCGGACATGACTAGGACCTCGTGTGATGAGGACACAAATTAAAATTACTTCCGTTTTACGTGAAACATATACCTCATTTATTTTACAGTATAAAAGATGATGATGAACCAGTGGCCTACAGTACTTCAAAAAACACTCAAAATGATTTTCCAAAAAGTAGTGTGCACACTGATCAAGTTAACAAAGCAGTGGTGCTACAATAGCACATATTTTTTCGTAATATTTCAAACTTTGGAATTACACAAATTAATTAGATTTAAAAAATTTATTTTTAAACAATTTTTGAAAAGAGTGCATCTGTTGTATATTTAGGTATTTTTCGAAGAGAAATTAAAATATACAAACTTTTTCTTTTAGGTCATTTTTAGCCGAACGAAGCTGTTTTTTGGTTGTAGTATGGAATATAATCGGCTTAGTGTTTCTTTGTCGCTGCAGGAAACGCCAGTGTCGCTGATCACCACATCGCCAAAGGTCATTTAACATGACGCTGCTATAAGGATCAATCCATTTTAAATGGTCCAGAATTTACTAAATTGGTCGCTCGACTATCTCGAAAAAAATTAATATTTTGTACATAAATTTCCTTATGTTTTGGCTGTTGAAAAGCATCTTTGATTTATTTTTATTGTATCTTATTTACAAATGACGCCCATTCTTGTTTTACGCCGTACGCCATATCTTGCGTTTGTAGAGGTTTACTCTTTTCAAAATTATTCAGCTCTTGGTTGTTCTTGGATTGTAGAATAAAAGGCGTTGCATTCAGTATACTCTAAGAAAACAAATCGAATTATTACATACCTATATTCTATGTTTTTATTTGAGAAATATTTGCAAATAAATCTATGGAACGCAAATGAACCATGTTCGATTTTCAGAGAGTAATTTGGCAAAGAACGAATAGAATCTCAGCCTTAATTTTTCTTTGCTTTTACTCATAACAGTATAATTACTTTTTGTGAAATATCATTATTGAGTAACGTACTTCTTGAAAACAACTTTTAAAAATTGAAATTTTCAATTTTTTCCAAATTTTTAACTGTAATATCTCTTTTGGGAGACCAGCTAAAATATGAAAATTGCACACATAGTAGATTGTTATTATACCAAACTTGATTAAAAATTTCAACTTTTAGATTTAATTTAAAGTTGTTGTTTTTTAATTGTAAACATTCGCAAAAAAGAATTCATTTCTACATTGAGAATACGTTGTGACAATCAGTAATCATATTATTTTGACGCTATTTTAATCTAAAATACATTTTGATTTAAAATAATTAATTATAATTTATTATTAATTAACATTAAAGTTGCATAATCGATTTTGAATATTACTTTACTTTAAAACAAATTTACATCTTGACATCTACGTTTGAAATTAAAAATATAGTAATTTTGATGTCAGAAGCTGAACTATAATATAAAAATATTTTATAAAAGATGACAAATAATTATATTTAGCGTTTTGTTTATTTTTTTTTTCGTGTAGGCTTGCCACTCTGCTTATTATATCTGAATGTTTCTTCAGAGATACGGACGATTGCACAGCACCTCCTTGCGCTGCAGCGCATTTGACCGGCTAGCTTTCCAGCTAGGTCGAATTCAATCGCTGTCTAGAGGAGAATTCTAGCGGTCGGCTGCTCTGACCCGTATTTTCCGTGGTTTCTCCGATCAGCACCAGGCGAATGCCGGAGCAGTACCCTAACGAACGGGCCACGGACCGCGCGCGATCTTTCCTTCCTCTTCCTTGTCCTATCCTCAGCACATACACACACACTTACGCTACACTACCACATATTCCGGGAGAGCGGTCGGGAACTTAGAGCTTGACCCGGATGGGGCGGTGCAATGCTGAGTCCCGATTAGGGGGAAGATTAGGGAGAGTCCTGATTAGTGGGAAACCCCGTTAGCTGACGGTAGGCCGGCGAAGGAACTCGCCATCCAGCAGGAGAAGATCACCGCCATCTCCCGAGGGAAAAAAATGCCCTACACTTACGGGACTAAAGACCTAAGCTGTTCACGCGCCCGGAATCACTAAGGAACCAATCGACATGACGCCGAGCACCCGTCCCCTCGCACACCTCAGTTCCTTCCATGCCACCAAGTGCTCTCCTACCACCCACCCCCCATCAGTCCGGCCGCTCAGCTACCCCTCACTGCTTCTTCCCACGCGCGCTGGCCGCCAAGCCCCTTCCCACAGCCCTCGTTGGCGCCCTTGGTCCCGTCCGCCACAGCTGCCGTAAACAAAATCGCCCTTGCTTGCCTCCTTCCAATGCGATCTAGTTACTTTTTATTTGCACACGTAATGTGTATATGCAAGTGTATCACAACATGTAGTATGGAGAAAGTTATGTAATGCTGTGGAAAATCGATTTCGAGATTTCAACAGAAATACAAGTTTTGGGGTTCCCTGGTATTGAAAATGTGTTGTTGTTTTTCCAAAACTTCCGTTCACCCGTCCATCCGTCAGTCCATCTCTCGTCTGTGAACAGTACTAACGCCTAAACGGTGCGTAGGATTTTTTACTCAATAAATCCCTGTCTATAAGGCCTCACTCAAAGCTCTGCAATTTTGAAAAACATTCATTAATTTTTGGGTACTTACATGAAGCCCCTGAGAAATTTTCAAAATTTTCTCAAAAATTGCGCCAAATTTGTTCTTTAAATTTCTTGTAAGAATAGATCGAAATGTACCTATAAAAGGTGGCATAGATCCGATTGAAAACAGGAAAGCTCAATGAGAAAAGTTTCTGACGTCGTATACATTCCATGATTTCTCTTGCCTCAACACTATGATTTTGTAAAATGGGAATGGAAAATGAAATGGGAAATTCAGCACTGCTTTTACTCAAAAAATCTAATTAGATTAATGATATTCTGATTATTTTTACGATAGTGGTCAAAGAATGTTTCGCTACAATTAAACTGTGTGGTTTTGGACATAGGACAGTATTATATATCAATCGTATATAGTTTGTTGTATATATCGTGTGGTTATTTTCTTTTATATTATTTACTGTTTTGTGTAACGCCGATATGTTGTTAATAAGAGAATTTTATAGTATGAAAATGTGTCACTAACATTTTATAAAATATGTATGACTCGCCACAACGTAAAAAATGTGACATGTAATACAGAAATTATACAGATGAGTAATTAATCGCTACATTAGATTAAATAAAACAGATGATCTTATCTATATGTTCAGCAGCAGATAAATAATTTCATTTAACCACATCTCCTTCCATTTTATAAATTATTAAATTGATAGTCGTTTTGTAACAAGTTAAATCAATGAAGAAATATATGGCAAATATTGGAAATGGTCTGAAAGACAAGATTCACCATAGTGCAAATTAAAAGATGAAAAGAGGACATTGACTATTCTTACTCAAGCTGACAAAAGATAAGTCTTTAGGATTGTCATAAAATAGTAAAGTGATAAGTAGGTCTCGGACAATTAGGTGCTAAAAACTCGAAAAATATTTATTTTTTGTGCTTAAAATTTAGAAACGTGTTAAAACAACTAAATATTTATTTACTGCCCAAATGAAACTCAGTGACCAAAATCGAGAGAAGTCTCGAAGTAAAACGTGACGTCATCCTCTTCAACATTCTGCAATTTCGTCTGTGTATCTGGGTAAGTTTGGGAGCAGTTCGAGTTATGACTGTATATTATCACTCGAATTGTCGTTGTCTGAATCGGCAGTAGTGTTAGAATATCCCTCAGAGTCTACGCAGGTCGTGACTCACACTCAATCCACTCCATCGGGGAAGTCCCAAAGTAATATGTAATGTGTGACCAACCACTGCATTCCAAACTGGCTGTCTTTCCCCATATATCCAAAAACTTGAAAGTATTAAACTTAAAAATTCTCAAAATACTCATTCATGCATATAAAATTTAGGGAAATATGTAAAAATATTTTTTTCGACGAAAATATTTATTTTTGTGCAACGTAAGCAAAATATTTATTTTTAGGGGATATGAATTTTTGTATACGGAAAATATGGGGCACTACTTTAATTCCTACTAAAGTTCCAACGCTCAAGATTAAGAGGAAAATAATATGTATTTACCTTAAAGTGTGAGCCCTAGTGATAAGGATATTTCTTTGTTATTTTGTTTCTAGTCCCTTAAGAAGATTAGAACATCTTCACTTACTATATTTTGCTTATGGGTTTGCTTATTTAAAACACTTTACAATAAATGTACAAAACAATAATGTAACTTGTGATTTCTTTTATCTCCTATAAATAATTTTCCAGAAGTTGATAATTGTCATCCAATAATTAATCCGTTGTGGGGAAGGGGAAATGATAAAACACTTATATTTTACAAATTATTAATTGAAAAACTGCATATCCCATTTTCACCCCACTCAATGGGATGCAAATGAGACACAAAAACTTATTTCATTACCAGTAGAACGATAATTATTTCATTTCCGTTACTATATTTAGAATGAAATAAAAAGGGGAATGTGACTATTTGGTGTGAATTTGTGCCTTCTGTGTCGCATATTTTCAAGTTATTAAAAAGCAACGAAATTTTGTCCCTTTTTCACACCGTTTGAAGATACATTTTTCTTCATTTTAAAATAACAACTTTTCTCGAAAACAATATAACCAGTCATCGTAAATTTTCCCAAGCTATATATATTTTCCCAAGAAGTAAGAAGAAAATATGAACCGCGCAAATCAGACTTACTTTTCCTAACCTTCATAAATTACGAACACCAAATGCTTACGGTTATTAGAAATTTCCGTAAATCAATCTCAAGCCTATAATTTGTATTAATATTTGCCAGTACAATACTGATTTGTTATTCTTAAACGCATTTTATTAAAAGAATAGAATATTTTTTATAAATACATCCAAAACAAGAAAATATGTTCAGAGGAAATCATTTACCTACTATTCAATTCACACACTTTAGTGGTATATCCTGTTTCAGTTTTAACTTTGAAAATTATTTGAAGTAACTCTTTTTAAATATTAAAACGTATATTAAATACTTTGTTACATCTGTTACAAATAATTGGAAGTGGTTGGAAATTTCATACCGTAATGTTCAAGAGTCAAATTTGTTTTAAACATTGTATTTTACATAATTATTTATTTGCCAGAAGATTGGCAGGAGGTTAGAAAGAACGTATACATAAAAATCTTTTAGTAATTATTTAAATTATAATTATTATATTATTATTGGTGTCGTTGTTGAAAAATTATTTTTTAACATTAAATGAAAATAACAAAAACGAGATTCACTGTGACAAATTTTTCTCTTTTTGTATTGTAAAAGCAAACAATAAATAAAAAACTTGTATTACATGTTTAAGAGTTTGAGTTATCACGCAATATTTCAAATTTAACGAGCAAGGATGTTGTGAGTTCCTAAAGAGTAGAGGCAAGGCCAATTTTTAATTCTGGAAACTTTTAACTACGGATATAGCTCCGTGTTCCATTATCCGGCCGTTCATTTCATGTATGGCCCCGAGCAGCTACCTCTACCGCCCGATAAGGCCCTACTCCCAGGAAATTGTTCCTCGCCGCATCAGATTTGCCGTCAACGCTGCTTGAACGGGTCCGCCATCAGCGAAGGGCTCCCTTACCCAGTCGGAGGACGAAGTCCACTGGCGTCGGGAGCGCCGTGGTGGTGGCGGCGGCGGCGAGGGCGGCGGCGAGCAACGCGGGGCGGCCGGAGGCGGCGCCGCACAGACAGCTGCCAAGCGAATGTGAAGCCCACCGCAGACCTCTGCCCCACCTCACCCCACCTCGCCCGCCCCCATCCAGCTCAGGCGCCGTCGCCCCTCCCGGCCACGCCCAAGCAGGTTACCAACTTCCAACGTGTTTTCCACCAATGCTACACCCACTGCTTTTCCCTGACGTTGTCTTCTAAACCATCCTTGCCCCTTTTTCGTTCCCACCTGACCCATCAACTTCACTCAGCCTTTATCAGAGCATCAACTCTACTTCAACCATCAATCCCATTTGACGTCACTGTCAGCAAAAACCCGTTTTCAACCGGGTGATCCCAAGCTTCCTTTCACCTTCAACCCACGTTTTCCACACCATACCTCTACCATATCTTAAGTCACCCGCTGTCTTAAGACTCTCCGCACAACTACGGCCTGTGTTCGCTCACCGGCTCTCGAATCTTCCTTTCTAACGTGCATCCGTCTCCTGCCGTGCGGTCCCCTCCACCTCCTATTTTTTCAGCGTTGCTCTTTGCCCTGTTTTTCCCGGTTGCGTAGCCACTCCCTCTTCACTACATTCGCGTCCGTCACACCTCAAGTTACATTTCCGTCGCGCCCCGCCGCCCCCGCTCCCCCCGGGCGGCCGCCGGCCTCCCCCCCCCGGGGGGCGCTGATTGGATCAGGTGGCGCTGGCGGCGGCGCCGCCGCGGACATCCACAGTGGCAGCAGGTGCGGTGGTTCGCCGCCCCCAGCCGTCCGTCCTTCTGCTGTGCGGCCACAACTGGCGGGCCTCAGGTCGCAAGCTCTTAGGGTTCGAGTCCCGACTGCGGCCGATTTTCGACACTAGATAAAGAGCTAGGTCGTATTCAGCCGCTGTCTGGAGGAGAATTGCAAAGGCCGGCTGCTCTGAGACATAGTTTTTTTCTGTGCTGTTTCTTATCAAAACCAGACGAGTGCCGAAGCATTAGCTTAAGAAACGGGTCACGAAACACACACGATCTACTTCCTCATTATTATCCCCTCCTACCCTTTACACACACACTCATTCACACATTCACTTCACTCCAAACACGCAGTAAGACAAATCGGAAGAAAAGAGGTTCTCCCAGCTGGGGTGGTGCCCCGCTCTGGGACAGGGAGAGGTGGCTCACTGATGTCAACGCCTCTGACCGGGAGGTCCTAGGTTCGAGTCCTGACGGTGGCAGGATCTTCGATTCTAGCTAGAGAGCTGGAACGAGTTCTGTCACTGTCTGGAGGAGAATTCTAGCGTCCGGCTGCTCTGATGTGTAGTTTTCTATGGTTTCACCGATCAAAACCAGGCGAATGCCGGAGCAGGACCCTAAAAAAACCGTCAGGGACCGCACGCGATCTTTCTTACCTCTTTCTTCTCCTATCCGCACCATTTACACCCACTTACACTAACATGCACTACACTACCACACATGCTGGGAGACCGGTCGGGAGCTTAGAGCTTGTCCTGGCTGGGGCGGTGCCCCGCTGGCGGGAGATACCAGGATGAGCCGACGATAGATCTCACCATCCAGCAGGGGAAGACCACCATTTCCCGTGCAAAAAGCACGCACATTTATGGGACTAATGACCATAGTAGTTGACGTCCCCGGAATCATTAACGATCAATCAAACCCGCTCCGAGAAGATACCCGGAAAGGGAAAGACAAGTCGCAAAACTTGTAGGTCCGCACCGAAACTCACGTTCTAAAGAGAGAGCAGTGCTTACCGATGTGTAATAAGCTACAAAGTACTGTACTTACTACCAATTGACGAGCCAGGAAACCCAAAGTAATCCATCAATCTCAGTGAGATGAGATTCATCACACCGTCCAAAAGATACTGCTTGGAGTAGTCAAGCAGTCTGAAGACTGTTCCTTTGTTACTTTCCCGCTACGGACTAGAGAGAAAGTTATGTAACGCTGCGAGAAAAAACCAATTTTCGGCAGAAAAACTCTTATAACAGAGTCCTGTTATGAAAGATGTGCAAAACTCCCGTTGAAAAATTAAGACAAAAAATCCTCTATGAAGTGGTGTAGTCTATGTTTCGTGGGTCGCTGATACCGACAAATCGACGTCTGTCAACAATGATAGTATCTAATCCTATTTTCTCCAAAACTGATATTCCTCAACCTGTCTCGCTGATGTCGCAGCCCCTTGAATCGATATTTTAATCTTGGGGTACTTTACATCAAGCTCCAGGGATATTTGCAAAATTTTCAAAAAACGATTCCATCGTTTTTATTAAAATGTATTTATTGTTTTAATTTTTTAAATTTATTTTTAGTCGTATCATCAACTATTTCAATCATCTATTTCAATAGAAAATTTTATTATATTACTTTGGTATGTATTAGCACTTAGAATAGAACTAAAATGTTCTGCATCAAAAAATTGAGATCTGAAGGAATTGTATTGGAGACATCTCCGGAGGATGTGATTAATGGTCAACAGTCAATTGCAGGAAAACACACCGTTTTAGGATTTTTCTCCTGTATATGGCTATGGGAAAATCTGGTATGGCTTGATCTCAGGCGTGAAACGGTTATGTTCACGACTTGAGAGCATTGCATGCAATTTATTGTTGGATAGTGTAAAGGACATTTAGAATAATGGTGCAGATCTCATGCTTGTTGAAAACCGTGATTTTTGAACATTGCCAAAGTTTACAATTTTTTTCGGTGTCTTCCTACTAACAAAATATTAAAGATAGAAATTTTTTCGTTAATAAAATCTGTTTGTTAAAATAGATTTTGAAATAAGGTCATGTACAATTTGTTCGAAAACTTGTGTACTTTTCGCGTGATTTTGCGTGAAAATACGAGCGAGATACTACGTGCTCTTTCAGCACCACTAGATTTTAGGTACTACTAGTGTCCTTTTTTAATGCAGATTTAAACTGAACTTATCAAAATAAATTTTGTAATAAAGAATACAATTCAGATAATCATGAACAAACCTTTTGCTTGAGTCCAATTACCATATGTTCATGAATGATTTACGCTTGGTGTGTGATTATTATAGTTACACTAGAGATATTGAATTCCTCACAAATTATTTCAGCAGTCTACTTTAACTCATACGTTTTACGACATGTCTGGTCAATGTTGTCTTATTTGATCATGTATTAAGGAAAATGATGTGGGGAATGAGAGTTGCAATTAAACTATCTTGCCAATTTCATGCTCTCATAAAAGTTATCGATAATTATTTTTAGTAACTGTGGATTTCATTAATACGTGACCCTAAACGACATCAAAATACGCTGGTTCTGATCTTCAAAAGTGATGAATTTCATTACATCCCCTTTCTTTATTAAGCAGTACACATTTCTCTCTAGTTAATATTTATAGGTTGCTGATGAGCCTTTTATGAACAGCCATGTAATTGTCTTAATACACCATCAGCAATGTATTACAAAAAAGTATCATTTTGATTTAATTTTTGAATCTTATTCATATAAAAACTGCTTAGAAATAGTAAAAAGTACCTAACCGGGTAAAACAAAAAATTTTCCAAAGAAAAATTATTTAAAAATAAAACTTAGATAAGTCAATTATATTAATCTTAAGAACTTTGAATCGTTCCTCGGCCAAGTTGAAATGAGACATGTTCCCGATGAGAATTGTGCCGAGAATTTAGCCTAGTTTCTTTTATATTCCACAAGTTCTTTACCCCTGTGGATTTTCCGCACTTCGAAAATGCACCCATCTCAACCAGTACCAAATCCACACCATGGGGGCTAACCATTCACCCTCCGAGGTGAATCAAATCAAGAAACATCATTTAATAGTGATGTTTCGACCAGTCACAGATGTTTTGGAAGCCCAATATGAACAAGAGTAAAAAAGAAATAGTTAATGAGTATATTCAATTTATTACTTAACATTAAAACATACGAGCTCTATTTTTTTAAATTTCTATTAGTCAGACTTGAAAGCATATTCATAGTAAATCTCAAAATATTTCGATTGTACGTATTTTTAGAATTTCCTTTACCCACATATTCCATTTCATTTCACATTCTCTGTAATTGTTCAAAAGAGAGTATCAAGCACCCTTTTATACTGTGCTATGATAAATGAATAACAAATGAAAAGTAAATATAAACGTTCTCCATGGTAGCACCTGAAATAACACACTGCTTTTAGACATTCAAACTCTCTCTCTCTTTCAAAATATCCCACGGATGCACTGCACAGTTATTTCAGTTGACATTATTGATTGGTCTAAAAGCTTCAATGACACAAGGTTCAGAGCATCCTATTGGCATATTGTGACCCATAAACTCCTCACATCACTTATTAAAAAGAGGAAATCAAATATAAAAGTAACAATTTACCAGTACATCGAACGGTAAAGATAATTTTTAATTAATAAGAACTAATGCAACAATTATTGTTATCGAATTCCATTCGAATTTGTTTTAGTGCTTATTCAATTTTGAAAATAATGAATAATAATGTAATTGTGTTTTATTTTGGATGTCGCATTATTTGTGTTAAATTATTTTAAAGTTTGTAGTGCATGAAACATTGTCGCGTTGTTTCGAATTATGTTAAATATGCTGAAATGAATCTCTAAATTAGACCGTGTAAATGTAGTTTGTCTTGACAGGAAAAAATTAACGCACGAAAAAATCTGAGCCTTTTTTGTTGTTGTTGTTGAAAATGCTGAGGCTTCTTGTACCCTCCCGAATCAGTCAGAATCAGTCAGTCAGAAAATCTTCAACGATTTTGGCGCAAGTGTTGAGCACAAATAAATAGAAGGACAAATGGATAGAAGGATAAATTTACAAATGGCAACAAAATATAAACGAAATTTTTCCGTATCAAGGACCCACAACATGAGGATTCTGAGAACACAATGTGTTAGAGGAAGTAATAATTATTTAATAATACTATAATATGTATTATCTTGTAATATACTATAATAATAAACTATTTATTACATATAAGAGCAAGAATTATCCAATTCTTGATGGATGACTCAGAGCTTCATAAAAAAGTTTTTCTGTCGAAAAATCGCCGTTTCTATATACAACGTAACCAGTATGTGAGAAAGTAAAAGAAATTCTTCGTGCACATTCGAGAGAAAACTATCCTGACAAAATCTCTCTAGCAAAAATTTACCAAAATGTTTAGAATTGCTACTCTACAACAAAAGTAATGGGTAAGACGAATAAATTAGTGACTTGAAATGGTGAAACTGCTTTTAATTCTAGTCTCTACGTTACTTTATAAATTTTCATATTTTGATTGCTTTAAGGCTTCAATGGATCGTTTGTACTGCCTCGCTGGCTCTGTAAGTCGTATTGCGAATTAATATAAAACACTCGACGAACATAGATAAAGTTTTGCGAAACAAGGCAATCAGTAATCGGTTTTATAGAACATAAAATTAGCAGTTCTCTCTGAGTACTTCAAAACAACTTTAACTCTTTTGTATGTCTCACAGATTGGGCAATGTCTACCGAAAATGCCCGTAACTTTACTTCTAATTTCATTCTTCCTTGCATGTCGATATGCAGAACTGAAGGCAATATTAAC
Source organism: Teleogryllus occipitalis (assembly GCA_011170035.1). Classification (NCBI taxonomy): domain Eukaryota; kingdom Metazoa; phylum Arthropoda; class Insecta; order Orthoptera; family Gryllidae; genus Teleogryllus; species Teleogryllus occipitalis. The sequence continues at coordinate 13,453 of BLKR01007233.1, read as the reverse complement.
AGTCTTAGATGTAAAGTAGGTTATCTGTCGACACTACGAAAGCTAAAATCCAATAAGCTTTTGCATTTCCCAGTTTTCAAGCGGTAATTGAGGGTTATTGGTCTTCGCAGAGAAACTTTCCACTGTTCCAGTTATCAGCGCTGTGTCAATAACTCGGCAGCAATATGGAAGGGAAAATGCATTTCTACGAATTTCTCTCTAACTTCTCTCCTTGCACAGTGTCTCAGAGAGAACTGAGAATTCTGAAGATGTCATTTCGGAATTTTTGGGGACACGCGAAGAATGAGCTGAAGTTCTTTCCTCGCAAGAAACGTGAGAACTCTCGCTTGCCGCATCACCACAGCGAACTTCGGCGGAGGAAGACTTCTTCGGAGGGGCTCTTAGGGAATGCCTCCTTCCATTACTTTCGGGCCTCTTTCTGTGTAATGACCACTGTAGTCGCGAGGATATTAAGGACACTTCTCGATTAATTCGATAAGTAGATCTCCGGGACATCTCAATGTTTTTAGTGAATACTACGAGGATTCAATTAATTCGCATATCGACAGAAAGAATATAGTGATGAATTCCAAAACTAAATCCATAAATTATTCAAATCCTAAAAAATTTAAGACTACATAGGTCACTCCTTAAACGTAGAACACAAAAATTATTTAAAGCATTTTAAATATATTACCTTTTAATAGAGAATCATAATTTAATAATTTATAATCTATGTCATCAGTGGAAAAATATACGATAAAACCTTTTCTTTTCGTTTAAAGATTATAATTAATTTATGTTAATTCTAAAGATGATTAGGAAAAATGAAGTTTGCCTGAAAAAAACTTGAATATAAATGCATTGGTTCTTTTGAATATAAATAAACGTATTGGACTTTATATCAAAAAAATAATTGATGATGTTTGATGAATTTTGTCATGGGGATTTTATATTATTGTCAGAATAGTCGGAAAAATTGTTTTTACAAATTATCAGATGTGTAACAAATACTACTACAGGGTAATATCATTCTCATATTTCTAAAAGGTATTAATTATTTTCCTGTGTATGGAAACGTCTCATTAAGGATATTTGATTGATCAAATAACTCTCGTGGCACTTACTTGTTGAAGCATTTCGAAAAGACGATCCATGATGTCTCAAAAAAGGTAACAAAGCAGACTTTTGCAGACACACCACTCACCTGAAAGGAAAAATATAAAAATGATTGCAATGAAAGGTAATAAAATACAGAATCAATGCAATAAATATACAATACAATAAATAAAATGTAATAAAATAAAACAATACAATACAATAAATATTTAAATAATAAGTCATCTGAATCTTTACAGAACAATTGAATCCAGCAAAATTTATACAATCACAGATAATCAACATCGTGAATTAAATAAATTTAAAATAAATTTTATATAATTAATTTTAACTTTCTCGCCTTACGAATTCTTCGTAAGAAGAGAAAGTTATGTAATCGTGTGCCTTTGGAGCTGTCTGGAGGAGAATTTTAGTTGCCGGCTTCTCTGATCGGTAGTTTTCCGTGGTTTCTCCGATCAACACCAGGCGAATGCCGAAGCAGTACTCTACCAAACGGGCCACGGACCGTGCGCAATCTGTCCTTCCTCTTCCTTGTCCTATCCTCTCCCCTTACACACACACATTAACATGCACTACCACATATTCCGGGAGATGGGTCGGAAAATTAGAGCTTGTCTCGGCTGGGGCGGTGCCCCGCAGGTGGGAGTGTCCTAGTCAGGGGGAAACCCCACAAGCCGACGGTAGGTCGGCACCGGATCTCGCCTTCCAGCGGGGGAAAATCACCGCCATCTCCCGAGAAAAAACATGCACTACACTAACGGGACTAATGACCAAAGGGGTTGACGCGCCCGGAAACATGAAAAAATCTATATATTGCTTCCCATGGGACCGACTTATATATCCTTAACGGCTGATGGGGAGATGTGGATGAAAGCATCAACTAATGTCATTGTAGTGCCACTGATCGGGAGGTCATAGGTTCGAGTCTTGACAGTGGCAGTATTTTCCACAGTACCCAGATAGCTAGGTTAAGTTCCGTCGCTGTGTTGAAGGGAATTCTAGCGGCCGGCTGCTTTGATCGATAGCTTTCCGTGGTATCTCTGAACAACATGAGGCGAATGCCTGGGCAGTACCATACCAAACGGTCCGCGTGCGATCTTTTCTTCCCATTCCTTGCCTTATCCTACTTACACACACCAGCACCACACTACCGCATATACCAGGAGACCGGTCGGGTGGTTAGAGCATGTCCTGGCTAGAGGATTACTACCTGGTGGGAGTCACCTGGTTGGGGAAAATCCAGCTAGCCAATGGTAGGTTAGAGTTTGATTTTGCCATCCAGGGCGGGATTTTCACCGCTTCCTTCCGAGCAAAAACATGTACTACACATTCGGAACTAATGACTTTAAGAGTTGGCGGGTCTGGAATCACGATCAATCAATCTATCAATCAACCTAACAGCTGTCAGTGCGTCAGTGGAAAACTGTAGCGCCTAAACAGTTCAGCCGATTTTCTCCTAAGTTGATATTCCCTGATCGAGCTGAACGGAATGGAGGCTTAGGGAGTTTGTTACCGACATTGTGATTGTTGATTGTTTTTTTACACGAATGGATCATTTATCTTCTTATACCTCTGTCCGCGTTCGATCCATACGGTTCTTTTATGGGGTAGTGGTATGAGTGCCGGCATGTTGATTGAGAATCTGTTATCGGGTCTCTGAGCGGGAAAAAAATGGTGTTTGAAAACACCATTTTGCTGATTTATGTAGTAGTATAACATTACGTAACATTTAGGAACAATGCGAGAATATATGTGCTTAGGTAGCACCACTAATTTTATTTTTCATTCATGAGTTGATGTTGATGTAAATTAAATGTTTTTATTTCTTGAAAATTATGAGATACTCCTGATATTATAATGGTGGGATTTCGTGGCATTCCAAATAGTACAAAACCTAACGTAGACAATTCTTCATTATGAATCAAACTTTTGCATTGTGGAAGTGAATTTATAATCCCGTGATGCAATACTGCAAACACACAACCCAATTGAAAGCGTCGTGTTTGGCAGGAAAACATTCCGTGTTAGCCTTGGCAAACAGTGACAATTGCAGGCAATCCCGCGACGGCGCGCAGCCAACGCACGAGGCTTATTATCAGGCACGGAAGAAGGCGCGAGTGATGAGGCGCGCAAGGGTGTGTGTGAGGGGGCGTGGGGTGGCGGTCGCGGCAGGAAGCCAGGGGGCGGCGGAGGGAGCGGACACGGCTGAGGCGGCAGGGTCGGAAGGGGCAGCTGGAAGTGCGGGAAGGGCGTGGTCGGTGGATTGATTGATTGATTGATTTTTTCGTGTTTCCGGGCGCGTCAACTGCTTCGATCATTAGTTCCGTTAGTGTAGTGCATGTTTTTTCTCAGGAGATGGCGGTGATCTTCTCCCGCTGGATGGCGAGATCCGGCGCCGACCTACCGCCGGCTAGTGGGGTTTCCCCCTAACCAGGACTCTCCCACCAACGTGGCACCGCCCCAGCCGAGACAAGCTCTAAGTTTCCGTCCGATCTACCGGAATATGTGGTAGTGCATGTTAAAGTAAGTGTGTGTGTAAGGGGAGAGGATAGGACAAGAAATAGGAGAACAGATCGCGCGCGGTCCGTGGCCCGTTTTGTAGGGTACGACTCCGGCATTCGCCTGGTGTTGATCAGAGAAACCACGGAAAACTACCGATCAGAGCAGCCGGCCGCTAGAATTCTCCTCCAAACAGCGACTGAATTGGACCTAGCTGAAGAGCTAGTGTCTAAAATCCTGCCGCCATGGGGAGTGAGAACCTAGGACCTCCCGGTCAGAAGCGCTGCAGTAACATCAGTTGATGCACTGAGCTACCGCTCCCGGTGCGTGGTCGGTGGAGAAGGCGGGGGTGTCAGTGAGTTCGACGAGGGCGGTGCGGCCCGGCGGCGGGTGCGACGTGTCGCCGTGGATCGCGGGGGCGGCGGGTCGCGTGGGAAGAGCTCGGGGGGGGGGGCGTGGCGGAGACAGCGCCGAGGGGGCGTGGCGCATGCAGGGGTGGCGCGCATTGTTCCGGCGCGGGGCGGCCAGAGGAGCCCTGAAATGTTAATAACTCGCGGCCGAGGCTCGTGAGGTGACGGGAGCGGCTGTCTGCACCGAATCAATATTTATGTCGGCCGCGCGCCCAACAATAATGTGCTTTGTTCTGAGCGGCGGAGGTAGAAGCTGCGGAGAGGGTGACGGCGGAGATGGAGGAGGAGGCGGTTGTGGAAAAGTAGCCGCAGCGGGGGAGGCTACGGAAGCAGCGGCGGCTGCGGTCGTGATGGCGGTAGAGGAAGGAAGGGATGACATTGTCGACGGCGCTAGTCGTGACGGCAGAAGTAAAAGTGTTGGTGGTGATGATGATGGAATGTGTGCTAAATGGAAAGTGTGCGTCATCAGAGATCGTTTCTCAGCGATTCAACACAGTATGCAAAAACGTAATTCGTTAATCTATTTTAAATGATTCTAATTGTAAATATTTTCGGAGATGACACCATACACGACTCCGATATGGTATACCATAAGTATTCCATATCCATATTACAAGTACTTAGTTGCGCAATGGAGCATAATCATTCTTCTTAGAGATTTTGACACCGCGTGAAATAGAGACGCGGAAGGATAGGAATCGTTGACAATTCCTAGATCTACAATAAAAGACAAACATATTTGTATACTCACAATGACAACTAACAATAACCAGATTAAAAGAAACGTAACAGCTCGTGTTATGTGAAAAACTAATTAATATTAATAAATTTGATTACAAAAATTCTCCCAACGAAAAATCAATGCTATTTTATTGAGTACATTTACTGCCCTTTTCAAATGCGGCTCAAATGTTAACTGTGTGTACACAAGCATGCCTCCCCGCCTTCGTGTCACCTGCAACTCATCACCAGCACCATCACCATCTCCACTACCACCACAACCTCCTCCTCTTCCGTCGCGCCCGTTTCCGACCTCTTCCTCCAGAGCTAGTTTTGGTCTCCAGATTTGTCCCGTCTTTTGTCACCTCTTGTGTCCCTACTTTTTTACCCCGCACCCATTGTTGCGCTTGTTCCTTCCCACCCACACAAGAACTCGCCGCCCCCGCTCGCGGCGTCGCGTTCGCTGAGCTGCGGTGACGAAGTCTGGATGTGTTTGCGAGGATGCGATGGCGCGCGGCGGTTCGCGGAACGGCCGGGCGCCAACGCACACAGCCGGTCCCTCTCGCCCCAGTGGCTTCTGGGAAGTGCTGCGCTTCAGAGAGGCGCCTTGTTGCGCCTCGCGTGGGCGCTTTCGGTGATTACGCGGCTATTGGCGAGGCGTGGGATGACCAGTGTTCCGCCGGAGACTCAGAGTTTGAACTTTCGAACTGTTTTAACTTCTCGCAAAGGCTTCAAATTTGCGGTTAATTATTAGGAGTTGTACGGTACGGGGGTGAAGTGTGAAATATTGTTTTACGAAAGAGTAAACTCTGGATTGTATGTGGCTGCATGTAATGGTATTGTGTGTGAAGCACTGCCCTCCCTCCAACTTTCACGTTCTGTAATCTAATTTTTGTTTTTCTGAGAGGACGTCGGGCGCAAAAATTCCGTTTCTTTCTCGCTGGATTCACCACGTATTATTACTGTAAATTAATTATCCCCGCAGCTATTACCATATTTATAATGCGATAATCTGTATAATATGTGCTCCCATAGAAACATGTGGAGTTTAGAGGCAATTTTGTAGTACTTCACTGCGATATCCCAACAACTGCAATTGTTCTGAGAAAATATTCGAAAAAGTAGCATATATTTTTTACTTTCCGCTACCGCGGTAGAGAGAAAGTTGTGTAATGCTGCGACAAAAAACGGCGAATTTTCGGCAGAAAAATCGTATTACAGGGCCCTAGGAACGAAAAAGTGGATAAATCCAGTTGCTAAATTTAGAAAAAAACCTCTAACACGTGGTGTAGTCAGAATCCATGTTTTTCGAGTCCTTGATACCGAAAAGTCGATTGACAGTAAAACGTCTTTCTGTCCGTCTGTTCGTCTTCTGACTGTGAGCAATGTTAGCGGCTAAACCGTCCAGCCGAATTTCTCCCAAATTGATATTCCCCAGTCGATCTGGCTGATGTCGCGACCCCTTGAATTTGAAACGGGTATTTTAATGATGGGGGTACTTTACATGAAGGCCCTGCGACATTTTCCAAATTTTCAAAAAAGTCTTCATCGGTTTTAATTAAATTTTGTTGTTGAATAATGTAAAGAACATTTAAGACAATGATACAGGTCTCAGGTTGGTTAAAATGCCCGATTTTTCAAAAATTGAAAAAATTCAAAATTTGTTCGGCGCTTTCTTACAACTGTAATAAATATACGTTTTCGTGTACTCTCATATCAAAAATTGTTTTTTTAATGTTTGTCCGTACGCCTATCCGTCTACCCTTCTGTCTGTATTGAATAAATAATCACATTTATTCAATATAGTAAATGCAAATTAATTTTGTAATGATACTTCAAGACCTTTTTTCTTTACCGTATTTCAAAAATATGTCAATGTACTTATTAATGGTCCTTTAACTGTTTATTATTACGAAGCGGATACATCAAATGCTAATGATCCAATTAACATCCAATTAACATGAATTTACATAGACTTGATGAAGAGGCTTAAGTGTTCAATCAAATTTGTTCTGAAGGAGGTATCACGTGCTGAAATTACCAATTAATTTGATCCAAAAGCCTCAAAATGTATAACATGATTCTAGTATTAAGTGCAGTCACCGATAAATTGCAAACGACAAGTACGCGCGGCGAATTGGATGACAGAAATTGAAAAAATGCTTAAATTATTTTTATATAAAACATTAAATCAGCGCTTTTCAGATTTGCAAGCCGAAACTAGGTATATGTATCTCCTTTAAATATCATTTCATATTTCTAAGGGAAATTTTATGATATACGGATGAAGGAAATCTCTCAAAGTTTTTACTAAAAATGAGGTTAATATTCGGTTTACATTAACAGTAGTAGTAATAATCAGCAACAGAAGTAGTACAATCAGCATTATATTACCCACAAGCCAGATAGAAATTGTTCATTGTATTTTGATGTTCTGAAGCCGAGAAAATATTCAATCTGTGTAATTTTCAAGGTCGTATGAATTCAAATTATTGAGCATCTTTTATGAATTTATCACATAAACTAAATAAGTATTGACTCGCAAATGGTATTGTTTCTTTGAAATTCATCTTGAATTGCACTTGATTTTAGGTAAATATAAAAGATCAATGGATTCTTTTTCGGATAGTTTCAATTTTTATATTTTAAATTATTATTTAATGTTAATTTGTTGACCCTTGTTTAGTCTTAAACATTCACAAACAAAACAAAAGTATTTCTTTTGCGTTAATTCATCACATTATTTTAAATTATTCACAGAATATCTTATAATCCATTAAAATATTTTCAAAAATAATGTCAAAATTAATTCAGTAATTCGAGAACGTTTCATTACTATTTGTTATTTTTTTTAAACTGGGCAAACATACTTCATTCGTTTTATTGCCACCAGATGCTGTGCACTTGGTAAGTTATAACACCCAACTCAAACCAGCGAAACGAAGAGCAGGCGACGAGAGCACGACTTGGCGCAGTAAACGGCGTTCGCCACGCAGATAAATAGTTTGTCACGCCCAGCGACAGCCGGCGTCAGAGGGGCATGCCTTGCGCGGGGGAGCTGACGCGCTTGAAAGGCGAAAGACGCTGCTGACGGCATGCGGGCCCCGCCACGCCCGTGCCAGCCGCCCTTCTGCCCGCCGCCCCGCCCCCGGCACCCCTAGCCCCCTCCCCCTCCCGCGCGATGCTCGGAAGCCTCCCCTCACAAAACCCAACTCTTGCGGTCCTTCTCTCCCCGCCCCGTTCCTCCTTGCCCAGATGCTTCCCCGCTCCCCCCGCCCCGTTCCCCCTCCTTTTCTCACCGTCCCGCTCCTCATCCCGCTTCTCGTCAGCATTGCTTCGTTCCTCCCTGCTCATCTTTCCTCCAACTTCTTCCCAACTTACTCCTTAATACGTTCCTTGCCTGCTCCCTCTTCGCCCCGCCCTCTCGCCTGCCATCATCGCGCACTCCGACGCAGCGGAGGGGACGGCTCTCTCGCATCCTTCGAGGCGTTCTTGCATCCCATTCTATTGCATTCCATTCCTGGCCCACTAAAACTAGAATCTGCTTCTTTAATTAGCCCTCTTTGACAGCCTCTCCACTCCAGACACCGCTCTGGCGTTAACTGCCCTCAATAACACTGTTCTAGACGATTAAATCCTGCTCCTTCTGCCCGCTAATTTGGTTCCGTTCCTTTTCCATTCGTTTTCTCGTTTTATGGATTACACCGATGGATATTTTTTGTTCCTAGCCCCTGCCTCTACAAATAAACGATTTCCTTATTGTGTTTTTTCAGGTAGCGTTTCTTAAACTAATTAACATAGATTCACTTTTTCCGGTTGTGATTGTAATCACCCTCTTTTCACAACACTGATCCTAACAGCACTTCATGTTGTGTACCACGCACTTACTAGAATACCATCCGAGCTGATCTCCACCATGCTTATTTCTCGTCCGGCACACTATCATCCTTAGGAATCTCGACCACGCCCAGCCCTCTCCCAAGTATTATTCCTTCGATGTAGTTTCCTCCTGCTCTGATAATTCCTTTATAGTACAATCTCGTTCAGCAAAACTGTTCTTTCTCTCTTGACCATCTACTGTAGTCCATATGTTGGTGATATCTTCTGTGAGTCTTTTTTATACTCTACACAGTGGTCGATTTGTTTTCATATTAACGAGTTCTCTCATGATAAACATCAGAGTGTTCAACTTTATTCGTATAAATCACTGCCCTCGATTTATATTCCTGTCATTTTGCAGTATACATTACGCACTTAATTTGACGGATTGTGGAAAGAAACGCGTGGATTGCTCACAGTGTGCATTTGAGATGAGTGACGATAGAATACATAAGCAGATGTCGTTATTGAGTGCTGTAACTTGCAGACACCCACGTAAAACTCGTGGCGTCTCCATCAACGAGCGTTATATTTACTACGTAAACTTTGAATGAGCATGCATAACAGTCGAATAAAAACCGAAAGCACTCGGAAAACAGAATGTCAGAGACTGCTAATGCACTGGGATGTCTGCAGATTGGTAGTCATCTTTGGTGTTATGGCACTGAGAGGCACATTGAAATAAGTTTGTATTATGAAACTAAACAGTAAGTAAACTAGACATCTCTAGCATGACTTCTTCAATAAAGGATGGCATTGCTCGTGACTGACTACAATGATGAATTGTGTGTGGCAGGGCAAATGCAAAGGTCGTCAGTCCCGAAAGAATACTGCATATTTTCCTCAAGAGGTGGCGGTGATCTACCCCCGCTGGATGGTGAGATCTGGCGCCGCCCTACCGTCAGCTAACAGGGTTTCCCCCAGCTAGGTATCTCCCACCAGCGACACACTTCCCTAGTGGGAACAAGCTCTAAGCTCACGACCGGTCTCCTGCCATATGTGGAAGTATAGTGCATGTAAGTGTATGTGTAAGTAAGGGGAAAGACAAGGAAGAGGTACGAAATATCTGTGGTACTTTTAGTTCAATTACTTTCTAAAGGTTATTTTCTACCTTTAAATGCCTTCAACATTCATTTCACGACGATGTTCAGCAAGTTACTTTAATATTACGGGAAAGCCATCTTCAAGTTTATTCTAGGGTGCTAGAATTAAATTTTTCAATTTTTAAAATATTTGTGGGATAACAATTTTGTAGCACTCACGGATGTATTACAAGAGAGCTTGCTTTTATATCTGCACCATTAAATATAGATTTAATTCTTTGAAATGTAGACTAGTTTGGCTTTTATTTTCTATTTTTTTTTTCAAAATGTTTTTTTACATGTCCATTCGTTCATTGGTTGTTTGTTTGTCCCCTCATTTCACCACTAGTTCGGTCATTAATTCATTCGTTGTCAATTCGTTCAATCATTCAAGTCCACTTTTTGCTTCTTTCGTCAATTCATAACATCATTCACTCTTTCGCACGACCACACAATCCTACCTTTACTCATTAAATCGCTGGCCCGCTCCCCTTTTTCATCGAGCCGCCCTTTGTCCGTGCCAGCCTCTGCCGTCTTCTCGCCGGCGCGACCGATTGTGTACGTAACCGCCACTTATGACATCGAGCGTTTGCGATAGAGGGTGAGGCGGTCGTTCGATATCCGGCGGAGTGAGCTGTATCCGGGCCGGTGGCGCGGACGGAGGCGGCCTGGAAGCAGCCCCGGAGGCGCCCGGAGCGCTTCCGCCCACCCCACCCCACCCCACCCCACCCTCGCCCGTCGTCAACAGCGGCCTCATTAGGTCTCCGGCGTGTCGCGGATCGGAGCCACAGGCCGCTTAAAGCGACGCTCGAGAAAGGCCCACCCGGCCCGGCCACGCTCTGGGCACCGCCGCCACCCTGGATCGGGTTTGCTAACGACGCTGCAGCGCGACTTGCACGAAGGGGATATGCAAATCCATCGGGAAATTAAGCTCTGTTATTTTCAGAATTACAAGCACTGCTCTGCATCGATGCCAACTGTGAGATGTAATCTAGGTTTGCGTATAACGAGTGACTGGCTTTGGAAAGCATTTTGCTTTAACGTTTGTTATTGGGACTTGATGCTTAAAGAGAAATTTCAGAATTTCCAGGAATATCAGTTACAGCGAGATGCGTCATAAATTTGGTTTCGGGCAATACATTTGTTTTTTAATCGAGGCAATAGCAGCCTTTTTGAGCGTGCTTGAGCGCAGAATTAGAGTAGGTGAATCGGAACATTGATTTCGCAGCGCACAGATATTATCGACTGGCGTTCACAAGAGCACAACTTCCTTTTCATACGTTATTGGGCGTCATATCCGGGATGTTTTCAAAATTAGTTCTTGCCTTTTAGGAAGGAATACTTCAAAGGCACCAGGAAACGTATTTATTTCCCATTATTTGATTTTCGTCGAATTGTTTCTTTGATATACTCAGCCATCCACTTACCTTTTAAATGGCCATCTTACGTTTTCTTCTGTTCTTGAATTGGTCAAACGTAATGTATCTTGCCAATATTTTTTTCTGACACCGTGACGACTTGATTATTGCTGTTAGTAAGCATGTAATGTTTATCCTCACATTTCAAAGAATTAATGTAGGTACTGTCAGAAACTTTCTGTAATGGGTCGGCAGATCATTAAACGCGACATTTATTTTTAGAAAAAGTTCTTTAGTCACATCGAAAGAAGGAAGCGGAACATTAAACTTTCCTTTCTCTTCAGAGTAAGATGAGATTAGTAGGTCAACGACCATCGGGATAAAAATGTTTATTCCATCAAACTATTGAGAGCTTTAGTAGGAATGTATTTATTATTACTAGAACAAATATTTATAAGTATCTTCCTCATCATCATTACTAGTCTCAGTTCCATTATGTAAACTCTTTGATGGAATCAAAGTGTGGTACTTAGCGGCGACTAAGAGATTGATTCTGAGAGACTCTTCGCAAGCATAAATATGGTATTTCAATCCACTCATGGCGACTTCAACATGTGTCATTCAGTATTTTACCCTCTCTTAATTATTCGTATAGAAGGAATACAAATTTAATTGTCAAAGATAATTGTGGACTCACGTTTAATACGTTAATAAAGATGAAACACCACCAAATATTCGGGACTCATGTAATATATTTCATAGTTCCAAACTTTTAAAAAAAGAAATTGGATATTCCAATTTTGATAATTTAGAATCTTTTAACCCTCCTACTGCAAGTATAGTCCTCTAAAACAACGAAGTGCTCGCATTCTCTAGTTCATAGCATTAAAGGACTCGGAAAAATGTTCTGTGCATTCTGTTTGCACACGTTTGTAATACGTAGGTATGAACGCGCGCGCGCGCGTGTGTGTGTGTGTGAGTTAGTAATCGGAACACCATGCAATGTTCATCATCAGCTCTCGAAAATATGATTTCAAAATACAATACACGATATCAGTCTGTGGTGTTTGGACAGAATATGACAACTTCAAAATCACTGTTGTCATATATATGCAGTTTTAGTTTCATTGTCATTTTTAAAACCAGAAATCAAGCTTACATAAAAACACAAATGTAAATAGCATACGTTTATACGTTTATACGTTTAATCATATGCACGCGTGTGTGCATTTATTATTTTCCAAATCGTTATAATTAGCAAGAATTTGAGATCTCAACAGGCAAAGAATTGTCCCATGGCAAAATGATTTTGTAAGGCAGAAATTAAAAAAAAAATAAACATGAAATTAAGCAGTAAGTAATAAAGCTCTTTGTTCGCGATCTTGGTACAGCTACTTTAAGCAGTCCAGCCTTCCAGGTGAATTTGTTTACATCAGTCATGCATTCAAACCCACGTCACGATTTCTAAGGAGAACGTATAAAATACTACATGTTTTAATCGTAATTAGCAGTCTCACAACATTAACTAGGATGAAAATGGATAGATTAACAATAATTTTTAATTTATTAAATTAACAAAGTGGTAGAGGACAGAAGCTGGAGAAGAAGGCACCGGCGGGGGTGAAGGTTTGGTGCAGATGACGGGGGTGTGGGCGGAGGCTGAAGGCGGAGGAGACGGCTCCGGTGGCAGAGACTGCGGTGAAGGGTTGGAGGCGAAGACGGAGGCGTGGGAGAGGGCAGAAGCCGGAGGAGAAGGCACCGGCGGGGGTGAAAGTTTGGTGAAGATGACGGGGGTGTGGGCGGAGGCTGAAGGCGGAGGAGACGGCTCCGGTGGCAGAGACTGCGGTGAAGGGTTGGAGGCGAAGACGGAGGCGTGGTAGAGGGCAGAAGCCGGAGGAGAAGGCACCGGCGGGGGTGAAAGTTTGGTGCAGATGACGGGGGTGTGGGCGGAGGCTGAAGGCGGAGGAGACGGCTCCGGTTGCAGAGACTGTGGTGAAGGGTTGGAGGCGAAGACGGAGGCGTGGGAGAGGGCAGAAGCCGGAGGAGAAGGCACCGGCGGGGGTGAAGGTTTGGTGCAGATGACTGGGGTGTGGGCGGAGGCTGAAGGCGGAGGAGACGGCTCCGGTGGCAGAGACTGCGGTGAAGGGTTGGAGGCGAAGACGGAGGCATGGGAGAGGGCAGAAGCCGGAGGAGAAGGCACCGGCGGGGGTGAAAGTTTGGTGCAGATGACGGGGGTGTGGGCGGAGGCTGAAGGCGGAGGAGACGGCTCCGGTGGCAGAGACTGCGGTGAAGGGTTGGAGGCGAAGACGGAGGCGTGGGAGAGGGCAGAAGCCGGAGGAGAAGGCACCGGCGGGGGTGAAAGTTTGGTGAAGATGACGGGGGTGTGGGCGGAGGCTGAAGGCGGAGG
>BLKR01007232.1:0-41232 GCA_011170035.1 Teleogryllus occipitalis | reverse complement strand
GCAAGGGTGGCACGTGTCAAAAGGGCGTGTCAAAGTGGCAATAGACCCGGTAGGAACTGCGGTCACGGAAAGGATGGCTGGAATGTGAGGAATTTTGTGCGGTGCATAAATGGGGCAGAACTGGAAAGCATAATGGCATTGGAGGAGTGGCAGGGGCGAAAGGAGAGGGAGGGGCAGGACGGACGGCAGTGGTCATAGGGGAGGGATGGGCCGGCTGGCAAAACGGTACGGGTGATAGGAGAGGGAGGAGTGACAGGGGTGATAGAGGGAGGAATGGCAAGGGTGATAAGAGAGGGAGGAGCGGTACGAGTGGCAGGAGTAATAGGATAGGAGAGGGAGGAGCTACAGGGGTGATAGAGGGAGGAGTGGCAAGGGTGATAGGAGAGGGAGGAGCGGTACAAGTGGCAGGAGTGATAGGATAGGAGAAGGAGGAGTGGCAAGGGTGATAGGAGAGGGAGGAGTGGGAGGGGTGACAGGAGAGGTAGGTGTGGCAAGAGTGGCAGGGGCGGTAGGATAGGGAGGAATGGCAGGTGTGATAGGTGAGACAGGGGTGACAGGGTGATAGAGATACGGATGATAGAAGAGGAAGGGAAGGGCGGGTGGCAGAGAGGGAGAGGCTAGGAAAAGGAGGGGCGAGAGAGGTGAAAGAAGAGGGAGGGCGGGAGGGGTGCCAGGGGAAATGAGTGGGAGGGGTGATAGTGGTGATAGGAGAGATACGGGTGATCGGAGGGAGGGATGAGAGGGGCGGCAGGAGGAGGGGCGAGGGCGGTGGGAGTGGTAGAAGCAACAATGACGAGGGGCGGAAGAGGTGACAGGGGCGGCAAAGGTTGCATTGACAACAGAGGTGGCGTAGACGGCATGGGCGAAAGAAGCATCAAGGGCGGCAGGAGCGGCAAAAACAGCAAAGGAACAGTAGATGCTGAGACGACAGGAACCGAGGCAGTTTCGAAAACAGCATTGCGACCACGGACGTTCTGGAAAAAAACTAGTCGATGTCGGAGACGGCGACTGCGACTGAGGCGCGAAAACAACCCGCTCGCCCCCACCACCCCCACCCCCACAAGCGGCTACTGCGCTGCGGGACTTCCCCGCCGCCTGCTCGCCGTCTCCGCGCATCAGTCGTCGCGCACACAAGACTATTTTCTCTGCGCGAAGCGAGCGCGCCGCTCGTTAGACAGTGCAGCAGCCTTGCAGCCCCCGCCACTGCTCCGGACAGCATCCACACAGGTTCTTTGTAACAGCGCAGTAAAACGAAACACGATACTATGTCTGCAGTCTTTGGATATTGAAGAATAGTAACATTCCTTGAAAGTATTGAAATATAAAGAAGCTTCAATAGAAACTGAACATAAAATTCAGCCCTAGAAAATATTTTACTACATCATATACATCTAATAAGTTTTCTTTGACATGTGAATTGAATGTCGAACGGTGACAAAACAATATTTGTTTCACTTTCGTAATCTACACGTAATTGAGAATAACTACTCTATTTGTTTTTATATATTAATATTTAGTTTTTTTTGTGTAGTATTAAAGTATTAGTGTCATGTTTGTTTAAGAAGTATCACATTATATTAAATTTCAAGTTTATCGCGAAATACTTTCAATCTTACTGTCCCAAAATGTCACATTATTCTTTCGCTAAATTTCATAAAGGCGCACTTCAGTTTTCTCTCAAAAAAGGTTTTTGGTTGTTATGTATCTCTCTACGATATTTTTATCTGAAATACTATTCTGGAGATCAACGATTATGACTCATACCAGTAAAATGTGAATACGTAAGTACAAAAGATATAATAAATAACATAGTACTGTTTAGTTGAACTGGAATACATATCCAACCAAGATTCTTGCAAATTCGTACGATTCCAAGCGAAATCTAAGCAGTTTTGTTTTCTATGTTGTACGAAAACCATCCACGATCTGTTTATTACAAGTTTAACAGTTTTTTTTAACTCTTAAGCACAATACATATTTCATTTTGAAGTATATTTAAGGACGTTCCCTTATAATTAATACGAATATATTTCAAAAAAATGTATTCTTTATTGTTAATTGACATTTAGTTAAAACACACTTTTTCATCATATGACGCACTCAACGCTCATATATCTGAGAAAGAGAATGCTTAATAATTGTAAAATAGTTGAAAATACTCTCTACGTAAAATATTCACACACACACACACACACACACACACACACACACACACACTTCTTGCTTTGAAACGACCTAGAGAGCTTAGCAGAAAGGAACATTCTACAGTTCCGACTGGTTATTAATATTAATAAGAGCAGCGAGAAAAGCCAAGCAAATACATACATTGCGAACGTGATATATACGAAAAAGGTCGTTTGCGACAAGGTTCGTTTTATTGCTGGAACCACCACCGTTTCGGCTGCCGCCGTACTTTATTTCGCCGTTCCACGCTAGCTTATTTGTCCGTCCGCCCACAGGAAGTTGCGAGGCCGGAAGAGCGGAATTGAGGGAACGGGGAAAGTGGAATACAAAAATTTTAAGCCCCACTCCACTCGCGGACTGATGCATTAGAGATGCGCTATAGAGTTTTATTATCCCGTCCGTTCGCGAGAGTAGAGGGGGGAGGGGCGACAGTGAAAGCCGGCAGTTGTCGAATACTGCCGCAGAGGGTTCGCGAGAGGGAGAGGGAGAGAGAGAGAGTGAACTGAAAGCAAGGCACGCGAAGCTGTCAGCCTGCCGCTGCGCCAACGTACAGTGTAATGGCTGCTACTGCGGGTAGGGAAAAGAACGGTGGTTGATTGATTGATTGATTGATTGACGCATTGATTGGTGTTTCCGGGTGCGTCAATTGCTAGGGACATTAGTCCCGGAAGTCTAGTGTCTGATTTATCACGGGATGAGGCGGAAAACTTCTCCAGCTGGATGTCCAGATCCGATGCTGACCTACATGTCGGCTTGTGGGTTTCCCTCAATAAGGTATTTCCCGCCAGCGGGGCACCACCGATGTCAATCTATAAGCTCGCAATGGGACTCTCCACATGTGTCGTAATATAAGTGTAAGTTTGTGTAAGTAGCGGATGAGGATTGGAAAAGGAAGAGGGAGGAAATATCGCGCGTGGTGCAAGGGCTGTTTCTTACGGTAGTGCTCAAATCTTCGCCAGGTGTTGATCGGGGAAACCACGGAAAACTACCGATGAAAGCAGCCGGCCGCTAGAATTTTCCTCCAGACAGCGGCTGAATGCGACCTAGCTATGCAGCTACAGTAGAAAATCCTGCCATTGTCGGAACTCACTGGACCAGAGGTGGCAATTGATGCCCTGAGCCACCTAGTCGGAGAGAGAGAAAGAGAGAGAGAGAGAGAGAGAGAGAGAGAGAGAGAGAGAGAGAGAGAGAATAGTGGTGATGAGGCGAATAGATGTATCTAAGAATGCAGTACCGGATTAGCTTGCATATGAAGTACTCGAGACTGCAGTTCTAGTTTCGTGGATAGAGCGCGTCTAGCTTCGAGCTCTATCGGAATTCTCAATGTTCTAGTGACTTCATGCTGGGATACGTCCTTATTGTACATTCATCCAATCAAGTGAAGGCGTACAACAGAGCAGAACTTTAGAGAATTGGCCACGGAACGTGCGTGATCCTTCATTTTCCATGGTGTTTCTATATGCACTGTGAACCACATACGGGTGTTGCAGGTACGCAAAAAATCATGTAATCATATTGTAATGGTTTATCGTTAATCTCGAATCGTTAATCTCGAATCTTTTTCAACATTCATAGAATTCAGATTTTTCAGCAGAATGCTGAATTCTCCAATGCTCTAAGCTGTATTCCGAATGCTTAGAGATACTCAGGAATTCTACTTACGAATTTCACTTCACGTAGTATTAACTATAATCTAATTTAATGTAGTATCTAAACTCACGAATTTAAACGTATTTTCGCAAATCTCAAGCATTTAGAAGCCATTATAATAACATTGTTTATTATCAAATTATATAAATTACAGACAATTTCGTTACCACTGAGCAAATGAATATCCTACTAAACCAGAGAGACTGCGGGACATCTATATCAGTTATTAATATTTTATCAATGAAAATGTAAGCAATAATTAAATAATAGAGTAATTAAATATATAATGAAATAATATACATTAAGTATGAGAAGGTAATTACCACTGAGAAACGCCTGGAGAGTATATAGATCTTCACTTATTGCTGAACGTGAAAGGAATTTTTATTCTAGCCATTAACTGTGTGAGATAATTCGTGACCTAGCAATCTTGGACCCAACCTACAAATTTTAATGCTATTAGAACCAATCCAATCGATATCGTGTTAACAAAGCAGAGAATGTCTTCTAGGGCTCTCACGATCTGAGTTATTTAAATTAAGCGACATTTTCATAACTTCATGAGGCTTAAAGAATTGGAACAAAACGTTTGGAGTAGTGATTCTTGAACATTTAATAGGTTCAGGGTTTTCCAGAATACGCATACCCCACCCGTACGACTAATCGTCAATTCCGCTTACGAATTCAACACCACCCGCGCGGGTATTGCGGGCGGGCGTTGACCGCCCCCAAAAGCGGGCTAATTCCGCCGCAATCCCTCTCCGGGTTTCATTGCGCTGGCGGAGGTGGCGCACCAGATGGGCTGGCCATCACGCGTGCGTGCGGGCACACGCGGCCTGGTGCGTGTCCCGTCGCCCCCATTCGTCTTGTGCCGTGCGCACGCCGGTATCTGCGCCGTCGCCCGCTGCAATTTAGCACCCACGCCCTGCCCCCCCCGCCCCACCACGCGCCTGAGGGCAACTGCCCGTCCGTCATTAAAATCGCCCTCCCATCCCGGTCCGACCCTTGCTTGCCCCGGAAACTGCCCGCCCCGCCCCACACCGCCCCACCCCGCCCCGCCACGCCCCGCCCCGCCCCACCCCATCCCGCTTCACCTCACCCCCCTCTCCCCGCCCTTCCACGCGCCTGAGGGCAACTGCCCGTCCGTCATTAAAATCGCCCTCCCACCCCGGTCCGACCCTTGCTTGCACCGGAAACTGTGCGCCTCGCCCCACCCCGCCCTGCCGCGCCCCGCCCCTCCCCGCCCCGCCCCGCCCCGCCCCACCCCGCTTCGCCTCACCCCCTCTCCCGCCCTACCCCGCCCATCCCTCCTGCCTATCCCGCCCATCCCTGCTGTGTACCGCCCTTCCCCACCCGCCGTTTTGACAAACCTCGCCCCCGCGCCATCCCTCCGACCGCTCACACCCCGCTCTGTCCCCTTCCAGCGGGAGATGAACGATCCGTGGTCCGGTAGTCACCCGCATTTCAAAAAGTCGACACGTGTGTTGCGCATGGTCGCACCTGAGGACTCATGTCCGAACAAACTGCATGATTTTAGACGTCGGAGAAAATGTACGATCGTTATCACTAATACATTACACTTGTACTCGACATTTCGAATCAAGGCGGAAATCGCGGATGGCAGATCACGATGAGGCATTATCCGCGGACGTTTTCTTGGTAGTTTGATTCGTTCGACGACAGGACTATCAAATCAATAGAGTGGCTTTCAATGCAAAATAGTTTATATTGCATCAGAGCGAATAGTTATCGTTATCAGATTTTATCAACAACGCTTGTTCTTGTCTTATCTTCTTAATAAAACTAATGTTGACCGGGAGGGGGGAGTAGGTATTTCAGGACTCATGAAAACCTGCGCGGGCAGTAAGAAATACATATTTTTGCAGTAAATATAGTCGTCGCAGATTGGACTTTTCATATCGATATCATTGATCGCCATTTAGTGCCCTCACCGTCCCAATATTTTGCCTCGCACGCCCGAGGGCGACCGTGTGTAATTATAATCGCCCTCGCACCCAGGTCCCAAACCACCCTTTCTTCCTCATCCCTCCCATCATATCCCTTCCCTCCCCTTCTCTCACCCCTCACTGTAGTGCTCCTTCTCCACCCAGTCCCGCGATTTCTGCACCTCGTCTGCAGCTCCACTCCACCATCTTCCTATCTTTCCACTTCCGCCCCCCATCGCCCCGCCAGCGCCTTGCCCTCGCAGATGATGAATGATTGGCGCTCCTGTTGATATCCAAAGAGTCGGTCAAGTACTCGGGTATGAACGCACCTGGGGTTCATCTGGTTCATCTCAGAACTTCGTTTGAATTGAGGAGCGTTTTCTCAAAACACAATATATTAAAAAGAAATCCAACATAGGTTATACATCGTTTGGCCATCTTTCGACCCTGTTTGTCATTCCGGTCGGTTTTGATCAAAACTCGACAAATTCTATAGAAAAGCTTTTATCTTCGCTTCTTTATCTAAGCTTCTATACAAATTCTATAGCTTTAAGCTTTCAAAATTACAAGATTTCAGCAGAAGCACATATCAGTGTACTCCCAACATTCATTTTATGAAAAACTACATTTTGCATTATTGCTTTTCAAAAAATGCTCTTCAATTGCAACATTTGACAATATTGACGAAATGCATTAATATATAGGATTTTGTAAAAAAATAAACTTTTCTGAATCGTACAATTGATCATTTACTTAGAAATTTTATGTATCACGAGTTAAAAAAAGCAAATGCTCTCCAGATTACGATGTTGTAAACAATCGCCTCTTAATAAATCTGATCGTTTCTTGTCGCAGACATCCATTTTGCTGATACAGGAAATTGTAAAGAATTGTTCAGATTTCCGATGAAGGCAATATCGGTCGTGTGATCGGTCGTGTGATCGGTCGTGTGATCGGGCGTGTGATCGGGCGTGTGATCGGGTGTGTGATCGGGAGTGTGATCGGGCGTGTGATCGGGCGGGTGATCAGGCGGGTGATCGGGCGGATGATCGAGTGGGTGATCGGGTGGGTGACCGGTCGGGTGAGCGGTCGGGTGAGCGAATAGGAGAGCGGTCGGGTGATTGGGCGGGTGATCGGTCGGGTGATCGGTCGGGTGATCGGTCGGGTGATCGGTCGGGTGATCGGTCGGGTAATCGGTCGGGTAATCGGTCGGGTGATCGGTCGGGTGATCGGTCGGGTGATCGGTCGGGTGATCGGTCGGGTGGTCGGTCGGGTGATCGGTCGGGTGATCTGGCGGGTGATCGGTCGGGTGTTCGGTCGGGTGATCGGACGGGTGATCTGGCGGGTGATCGGATGGGTTATCTGGCGGGTGATCGGGCGGGTGACCGGGCGGGTGATCGGGCGGGTGATCGGGCGGGAGTGCGGGCGAGGGCGAGAGAGCGGGCCCGATGGTGGGGGAGCGGGAGTCTGGGTGGACGGGCGGAGGTGGGACGCGTGAGGCGAACGTGGAAGTGGCGGGGCGGCGACGGAGCGCGGATGGGGAGGGGGCCGTATAGTGGTTTGCAGCGGCCGAGCCCCGCGCCCGGCCTCCGGCCTCCCGCTGCCTGGGCGGCGAGCGCGGATTCATCATGGCGCCGGCGCCGCCGGAGATTCATAAGCGCGAAGACGCGCGGCCTGATGGATGGCGCGGGGAGGCCGACAGGCCGACGTGGGACTAATGCCGGCGCAGGCAGCACAAGTGGGATGTGGGCGGGGCTAAGGGGGAGGGAGCGTATCAAGTCAGAAAGGATGGAATTGTCACTCGAAAAGAACGTGGGAAGTGTATGCCTGTACTGTACTAGGGAAAGAATTAATCCGTTCCTTCGAGTATTCTAATTTAAAGAAATAGACAGAGGAATGATTTTCAATGTCGAAGATTTGCGACTTCTTGCCGTGCAACTGTTTAGAATCCTAATATTGTTTAGTTTTGATTTCTGTGTTCAACTTGAGCCTCCAATGGTGATGAAATAGTGGAAGTAAATAGAAGACAAAGTAACACAATCATGTATCACATTTAAACACCTCAATAATCGTTCGTTATCCCATCATTACTCAATCGTTTAAGGCTTATGTCAGGATTTGCACTCCCAGACGTAAATGTACGGAGTGTTCTCCCCTCTTACATGTTACTACCCTGTATTAATGCAGACTCAATGGTTAGGCGGAAGAGCAGGCCCTATGGCCTGAGCCTCGCCATTAATAAAGAAATTATTATTATTATTATTATTATTATTATTATTATTATATCATAGAACGGTAAAGCCAAGTGTATGTTCTCTTATAACTGGTAATGGTATATTAGAAATATGTAACTAAATAGATTCCACTTCTCTGAATTAATGAGTACCAGAACATACAAATATCAATTTGTATAAATCGAAAGTGGTATGATTGCACCCTCATAAACATGAAAAGTACAATTTTTGAATTTGTTAGCTAGTTCATATTAATTATATGATTCATAAAATGTTAACTCTAACAAAAACAAAAGGGTGGAAAAGGGTAGGGTTTATTTAACTTTGGAAGTATGTATAAGATTATAGTGCTTTTTTCGCTGAGGTGACATTTCCCACTGGAATAAATCAGTGCGCCGAACGAGGCAAGTCCATCTCTGTGAATGCATATCCCTCTGACGCCGTTATTTCAGTGAGTGGTGCGCCGATGGAAGCCCCACCCCACCCCACCCCACCGCCCCGAGCCGTTCTGGTATGACCGGGTCCGCCACGCCCGGCCACGCTCCGTCACCCACTCTGTTTCCCCCGCTCTGTCACTCGCCCCGCTTGATCCCGCTCCGACCAATCCCGCTCTAGGAGGTAGCTCCACCCCTCTCCACGTCTACACACATACTACAACCATGCTTCGACACTCCACGCCACACTTCCCTACACCGCACCATGTCTCACCAAACACAGACAAGATCTACTACTCGCCCACCATGTCACGCCACGTCTCACCATGTTGCATCACCCCATATGGCGACAAGCTGGGGGCTCAGGGTATCAACTGATGTCATTACAGTGGCTCTGACCGGATCGTCCTAGGTTCGAGTCCCGTCGGTGGCTGGATTTTCGACAATAGTTAAGTAGCTAGGTCGGGTTCAGTCGCTGACTGAAGGAGAATTCTAGCGGCCGGATGCTCTGATCGGTAGATTTACATGGTTTCTCTGATCGAAACTAGGTGAATGCCGAGGCAGTGCCGTAATAAACGGGCCACGGACCGCACGCGAAATTTCGTTCATTTTCCTTGTCCTATCCTCATCCCTTACTTACACAAAGTAACCCTAACATCCCGAGAGACCGATCAGTAGCTTAGAGCTTGTCTCAAATGGGACGGTGGTGGAGGTTACCTGGTTGGGGAAAATCCCGCTAGTCGACGGTAGGTTGGCGTCGGATCTTACCATCTAGAGGGTGAAGATCATTGCCACCTCCCGAGAAAAAATCATACACTACACATACGGGAATAATGGAATTAGCTGTTGGCGCACCCGGAATCACTAATCAATCAATCAACCAATAAACGATAAGATCACCAACGCTCAGCCATCCATGCCCATGCCCGGACGGTCACGGGCAGTTATGCTCGCCACGCTCAGGAACGCTCGGCCACGCTACTCTCATCATGCACCTCCCCGCCTCTTCCACTCTTTCCACGCCGTTCCACTCCTCGCCCCTTACGCTGCCTAGCTATCCCCTGTGCCCTCGTCCCACGGCGGTCTGACCTTTCGCCCGGTCCAGGGTCAGCTGGATTTAACGGCCCACAGTTTCATACATGTGTAACGCCCGAGGCTTCATACATAGACATTAGGCCTCCGCTGCGGGGCGATGGCCCTCGCGACGCTGGGAGCCTCAGACCTTCTGGTTGGGCCAGTCTCCGCATCCGAGACGGTGGGCGTGGTAGAGGCCGTGGCAGGAAAGGATGCGTTGAGATATTGTGCTTCTGAATTCGCAAAAGCGATTGAATAGGATGGTGAAAGATTAATGATGTAAATCGATACGGAAGTTCGTGTTTTCTCACTGGGAGAAAAAAGTCATTCATGTCGAGTTCCGAAATGCAATTAATATTAATGTGTGCGATTTCTACATTATAAGTAAGTGGAAAAAATAAAGCAAAATCTTACTTTAAAAAGAAATATTATTTTGAGATACAGCAATTAGTTTCGATATACTCGTTCAGAACATGTATGATGAATTAAAAATCCGAGTAAATATATTTGGTTTCAGTCTCAGGAAATTTTAATTCCATCACAAGTGGAAAGCATTTTGCTTTGCTGTAACATTATTCCGACGGCTGCTAAGAATTAACATAACAAGGATTCAGAAAACGTAGTACTACAACGCTTTTTGCCGTATTAAGTAGCAATACATAGATTAATTTCTTTCGAAAAAATGAAGCATTTTCAGGCTTACAACATGAATTTCGAAAATATAAAAAAAATATATACAAAAAACCTTCCTTTTTTTCTTTTCTTAAATATATGGATTCTATCAATTGATCAAAATAAAGCACTTATTGGAATAATGAAATACAATCAGCATTATATCTACTTTCATTGAAAACATATACGCTAGTAACGGCAAGGTTTTGATGATCCCAGTAGGTTCGATCAAGTTTTCACAAGAAAGACAAGCATTGACAAATTAGTCGAGTACAATAACCGCACTTCTGTACAACATATCTGATGTATTCAAGTTTCCATTAAAATGTCCGTTTTCATAAATTTTCTTCTTGTAAAATATCGACAAAAAATATATTTTTAAATATACGTAATGTATTAGAAAGAGTTGAGTTTAAAATGATTTAAACCTTTCTAGTGTTCTTCCTCCCTGCAATGCGAACCATTCCGTCGGCAACAGCAGATCCCTTGGCGCAACGGGTTCGCGCGAATGAGCCTGTGTTTGGGTGTGGCACTGACGCTCGCATTGTCTGCGCCTCGACCAGCGCAAACTTCCAGTGGGCGCCGTGGGCAGTGAATGGTTTATTCGCCGCAATGTTCTCCCGGCAGACTGCGCCCGCGTCCGCCTCCAATGTTAGCGTGTGCTAACGAAAGGAAGATTTATACAACTCGATGTTGCGGCCCAGGAATGATGATCTAATGAGTGGATGATACTGACCATGTCAATGGTCAAGTTTGATTGATTGATTGATTGATTAGTGATTCTGGTCGAGCCAACTGCTGAAGTCATTAGTCCCGTCATTGTAGTGCATGCATTGCATCAACCTAGATGACAAGCTAGTGTCGAAAATCCTACCGCCGTCGGGACTCAAACCTGGGACCTCTCGGTCAGGCACTTTGCTCAGACATCAGTTAATGCTGTAAGTACATTACCCGGCACCTCCATTTAAAACCATTTCTAAACACACCATTATTTCCACGGATGTTGAAGATTAACACTCAGATTTTAGAAAAAAACAGAATTGTGACAAAAAATTGAGATTCTCCTGATTTAGAGTGCAAGGTTTTCCGCTTGCAACAGCACACTCCTGACGGATTCGACCGAATGAGCCTCTGTTTGACAAAGGGATTAATGTCCCGCGGCGAGACTGCAAGCACTCTACCAGGGAACGCCGCGGGCAGCGATTGGTTTATTCGTCTCGCAGTTCCCTCCATTGACTGCCCACGCACACGCGTCAATAGCGTGCTCTAACAACGTATGGAGGATTAAAATATTCGAAATGTTTGGGAAAAAATATTACAATTAGGATTCAGATTGAAATGTAGGGTGTTTATATCATATCCACTAAAAAATATTTCCCTTAAATACATGTTGTTTCGTTGGGCGCTAAAAATTTCAAGTAGGTTTCAAGTAAGCAGGATTAAGATTCAATGAAATTTAGGATTCGTTCCACCTTGACTGACAACGAATTTGGTAGTGATATAGTGGATCTGGCAGGCGCTAAGGACTACAACTGCGACTTGATAAATATAATTTGGAGTCAATAGAATATAGAATTCACCCCTCTCGAATGAAAACTATTTTCCTTACGTCATCATGGTTCGATGGACGCTAAGATTTCAATTAGGATTCGTGTCAACAGGGTTAGAATCCAATAAAATTTTGTATTCCTCCAATATCGACTCGATGGTGGTCACCGAGATGATGATGATAATAATAATAATAATAATAATAATAATAATAATAATAATAATAATAATAATAATAATAATAATAAGCTTTATTTCCAACTTGTCTTACAGAGAAAATGTAGGTACATTGTTATATCTTGGAAGTACTAACCATCGATTACCAGTAGTGATGTTTAGCAATACTGAGTTCATAATTTATTATGTCTACGTCTACGTAGTATTTCTTATGTGTGGCGTGTTTTTTAGTAATATTCTTATTTTCTAACATTTACAGTCTAAGTTTTTGTGAACATACAAAATATAAAACCTAGCTTTAAATCATTCCTGAGGAGATTCCTACGGGCGTTAAGGATTCAAACTAGGATTGGAGTAAACCGAATCACCATTAAACAAAATTTTAGATTCATCTCACCTCGAGTGCAAACCTTTGGCTCGCAACAGCCCATCTCCGGCGGGCGCGGCGGGTCCGGCAACTGTTTGACTGAGGGGTTACTGCTCATCGACGCAACCGCCCGCTAGTCATCCTGTGGTCGCCGGAGGGCAGTGGGTGGTTTATTCGTCGCACAGTTCCCTCCATTGACTGCGCGCACGCCCGCGTCAAAACTCAGCGCGCGCTAGATACGCGCCAATTCCCTTAGGAAAACAATCGGCGCGCGCCGGGTTTACGTTGCCGGGTTTCGACGGCAGAGAGCGCGCGGAGCGCTCGTCACTCGGAACTCGCTGTTCCCACACGCCGCCTTCCCACGCCACTGCGAGTATTGATAATCTTTACTGTCCTCAGTTCCTAAGCCTATTCAACCACACTTAGCATGAATCGTGAGTTAGAATGATATCATAATTATTATCGTATAAAAATTATCAGAAAATATATAATTTTTTAATGTGTTTATGTTCTTCGTTTTCACTTTCTTGTACGTGAAGTGTTGATCCTTTTATTTTAGAACAGACCTTATTCAATTTATATGGTGTTGAATTATTTAAATAGATTTATCTACAATAGTTAAATAAGATCTGTTCTAAAATACAACGATAAAGCGGAACGTACATGAAATATATAATTTATAATTTAGTTTTAATTAATATTTGTCCACTAAGTATGTCGAAATCAAGGTTGAACTTTTTCTGGAGCAAATGTTGAAATTCATTTAGAATAATTTGGATAATTGTTTTCATACAATCGTTTAAACAAAATAACTTTCTTTTAAACATTTCTGTTCTTTAATCTTGAGTAAATATATTAACGTCTTAAAATTGATAATCAATTTTACGTAAGATATAAACATTGTATTTTCAGCAGTAAAGAAAAATATTAAAACCTCAATAGTGTATGTTATATATAACTATAAATTAACAAAACAATTGCAAAGTTTTTTTACAGAAAATATAAATTCTAGATATTCTATTTACTACTCCCCATAGAAAAATCCCCGATTGGCCATTTCTTGGTTCTCCCTGTATGGCATTGACGTTTAGGAGGTACACATTGCTTCATGCTGCAGGCATTCGTCTCTCTATGATACTTCCGCCTGACATTGTCGCCCAAAACCTGTTTCCGCCATGCCCTGCAATACTGAGCTCTATCTTGAACATGTATTCTCCACCCTGCTCCATTTCTTTCCTTTCTCCGTTTCGTCCCTTTCCGCCCTGCAGTAATCTCCTATTTCTTACCAATCTCTTTTCACATCATTCCGCCCTTTCCAGCCCATGCCTTCAGCTTCGTCGCACACTTCCCTGTCTACGTTCTTCCAGTTCTAAGGTCTGTCCTAAAATACAAGGACTAAAACGGAACGTACACGAAATATATAATTTATAATTTAATTGTAATTAATATTTGTCCACTAAATATGTCGAAATTAAGTTTGAACGTTTTCTGGAGCAAATGCTCAAATTCGTTTAAAAAAGTTTGGACAATTGTATTCGAAACATGGTTTAAACAAAATAACTTTCTTTTAAACATTTCTGTTTTTTAATCTTGAGTAAATATATTAACGTCTTAAAATTGATAATCAATTTTACTTAAGATATAAACATATTTTCAGCAGTAAAGAAAAATATTAAAACCTCAACAGTATAAGTAACTATAAATTAACAAAACAATTACAAAGTTTTTTATAGAAAATATAAATTCTAGATATTCTACTTACTACTCCCCATAGAAAAATTCTCGATTGGCCATTTCTTGGTTCTCCCTGTATGGCATAGACGTTTAGGAGGTACACATTGCTTCATGCTGCTGTCATTTGTCTCTCTATGATGCTTCCGCCTCACATTGTCGCCCAAAACGTGTTTCCGCCATGCCCTGCAATACTGAGGTATTCTCCACCCTACTCCATTTCTCTCCCTTCTCCGTCTCGTCCGTTTCCGCCTCGCACTAATCTCCTCTTTCTTACCAATCTCTTTTCACTCCATTCTGCCCTTTCCAGCCCATGCCTTCCGCTTCGTCGCACCCTGCCTACGTTCTTCCAGTTCTGCCCCGTGCACCTCTGTCCAGCCCTTCCCCAACCATTGCCTCTCCTCCTCCCTACCCTGCCTCGCCTACGTCCTCAGAGACGCTCTACCCCGCCCTCAGTGCCACTCTGCCCCGCCCTCAGACGCTCTACCCCGCCCTTTCCTATCCACTCTCATTTCTTCGCCCCGTCCTTCCCCAATCATTGTATCGCTTCCTTCCCGCACTGTCTCACAGACGCCTTTAGTGCCGCTCTGTCTCGCCCTTCTCTACCTACGATCTTCAATTCGTCCCGCTCTTTCCCAACCATTCTCTCATCTTCTCCTCGCCCTGCCTCGCCTACGCTCTCAGTGCCGCTCTGCCCCACCCTCAGTGCCGCTCTGCCCCGCCCTCAGTGCCGCTCTGCCCCGTCCTAAGTGCCGCTCTGCCCCGTCCTAAGTGCCGCTCTGCCCCGCCCTCAGAGCCACTCTGCCCCGCCCTCAGTGCCGCTCTGCCCCGCTCTCAGTGCCGCTCTGCCCGCCCTCAGTGCCTTCTGCCCCGACCCAGTGCCTCTCTGCTCCACCCTCAGTGCCACTCTGCTCCGCCCTCGGTGCCGCTCTGCCCCGCCCTCAGTCCGCTCTGTGCCCACAGTGCCGCTCTGCCTCGCCCTCAGTGCCGCTCTGCCCAGCTCGCAGTGCCGCTCTGTCCCGCCCTCAGTGCTGCTCTGCCCTGCCCTCAGTGCCGCTCTGCCCCGCCCTCAGTGCCGCTCTGCCCCACCCTCAGTGCCGCTCTATCCTTCCCTTCTGTGTCGCTCTGCCCCGCCCTCAGTGCCGCTCTGCCCCGCCCTCAGTGCCGCTCTACCCCGCCCTCAGTGCCGCTCTACCCCGCCCTCAGTGCCGCTCTGCCCCGCCCTCAGTGCCGCTCTGCCCCGCCCTCGGTGCCGCTCTGCCTCGCTCTCAGTGCCGCTCTGCCTCGCCCTCGGTGCCGCTCTGCCCCGCCCTTTCCCATCCACGCCTCCGCCTCATCCCCACCCTTCCCTCCGCGTCGCACCGCGCCGCACCGCGTCGCTCTGTCGTATTGACTGCCTCGCAGCGCACAAACACCGCGTGGGACAGTCGCGACGCGGGGCCGCCGCTCGCCATGTGTGCGCTCCCAGATGCGAAAGTTTGCGCTGCAGATGGGGTGGGAGGGGCGGAGGGAGCGGGGAGGAGAGGAGCGGCGGAATACCAATCAGCGGCTCCCGCGAACCGCCTGCCCTCCGGCGCACTCCGCTGGGGCTCAAAAGGAATCTAGCGGCAGAACTAGTCGCGGGGAACAGAAATAGATTCGATTCTTTGGAATCGTTCATTTACCCGTCGGTTCACAGAAGCAATTGGAGGTATCGTGTGTTTAATTCACGATTTTCTAACGAAAATTGTTTTAGTTGAACTTACTTGCGACTGAAAACTAGAAATGCGAAAAAAATATTTGTAGACGGTCTCGTATTGTAACTGTAATTGAAAGGTATTGGAAATTGCAAATATATAACTTTGTTATGTAAATCTCTATCCACTTAATACTGTCCTAATAATTTAGTAATAATAACGCTTAAGAAAAATCGATTTTTCATTCTTTAATTATATTACTTACACTTGCAGTGGCGAGGTCCGTAGATACAAATGCTTACGATATATTGAAAATTAGGGAAAGTATTTTTTGCTATATGTTCTTTACTTTCATGAATGTCTTAAATATGTTGATAAGCTTCCTATAACGAAGTTCACGTTCTACATCTCAAAATTCAGTTATAGTGTGTGCAGAACGGACATTGTGAATATTTCTTTCACCAGTTCAAATGAAGTTGCGGACGAAAAAGCGTCGCCAAGAAACAATACATCTTAAGAGTGAGAATATTTCTTGGGGAATTTGACAATTTTTTGTGTACTACAGAATACAGGGTAGTAGATAGAATCAAATAGATTCCAGAAAGTACATATCAAGAAGTTAAACGAATTGAATAGTAAATTGTAATATTGGGAGATACTTAGTATACACACATATGAAAACGAAGGCATTTTATTATCTTTTCTAGAGAAATAAAGAGTGGCTCAAGTTCAATTTTGGATAACTTCCCCTTACTCGTTCTAGTGTCTCCCGTCTTCGCCATTTTTCAGAGCAATCTGCACACATTGTCTCCCCTCCTCCCCGCACTATCTCACCTACCCCGTCAGTGCCGATTTGCCCCGCCTTTTCGTCTCTGTATATGGAACGAAATATGCGCTCACAGCCACGATGGAAGGAATTCAGAGGGGTTCAAACGCGCCTAAATAAATTGACTCCAGAATAATAATCTCCAAAGTCTCAAATTTTAATGTTCTTCTGATACAGATTTCCACAAAAAAAAAACACGAATCTTTTGATGAATTATGAGAATGTGGTTTGTAGAAGTTGAGAAAAAAACTTTTTGGAGTATTATGTCTAAAGAAAATGGGTGAATTGAAAGTCCGGACAGTGATTTTTGATTGGTGCTGAATAAAATATTTCTGCGTGGTAATGTAATTAGATTAAGTTTTCTTTGCACAACAGGCGACAATTTAATATAAACAACTTTACTACCTTGTGCATTTGAAAGGTGACGGCCAGTCTGCGGCATTCTGCCTTCGCAACAAACCTAACAAACGTCCGTGAGTTAAGCCAACTCTAAATTCACAACATTTCTTACGCTAAAATACCAATAAGTTTTATTTTATCTTAATTCTCTCCCCTTCCCCTTTATTTTTTCCCGTAAAATACTCTCTATCCTCATTGGTGTACGTTCTGCTGTTAGAGTGGACGCTCATTCGATGCCTGACAGCGACGCCGGTGGTCGTGAAGAGGAAGAGCCTCGCCGACGCCTCCGGAGGAAGCCACCGCCGTCATCGCCACGCTCGGCAGGGCTGCCACTCGACTCAACGAACACTTCTCCGAGTGACACGTAAACATTCCCGCCACAGCATCCCGGATTTCCCTTTCTTGAATGGAGAAAATGCATATTTATATCAATGTTTTTTTGTAATATAAAGACGTATTTTAGAATTTATCTGCTATTTCATTTTATTCCATTATAAACGTTCAAATAGAGGAAAGGAGAGGCAAAATAAGTAAAAACATTATGATACCGTTTTTGCTGTTATGTAGAATAACATTATACTTTAGATAACTAAATGCCCTCTTATTGGCCACTAAGATCCAAGGAATTTCTATAATTTTCCTTATCACAACATAAGGAGAGCATTGATAGCATTCTAAGAAGAGAAATTAAACAACCCTTTGCTGACTTCATAGGATTGCTTACTAATATTTGTGTTCGATTTTCATTACCTCTCAATCAAAGACATGTTCGAACCCATCAAACACTTAATTAACAACTTTTGTGAATCGTATTTTTCACGACATTCACTCTCTTTACTATCTCTATCAATTGTCTCCATTCATTTCTCCATCATATTTTCTCTCTTATTCTTGGATTGTATTCGTTCTCCGATTCTTTCATTATATTATTTTCACATTCACATATAGTTTTATTTTCCATTCTTTCATAATATTCTTTTCTCCATTTTCGATCATATCTCCTTCCTTTTTTCATCATATCCATTTTATCATATTCATCGTATTCACTTTATTCATCTTATTCACACGTTTTCTTGTTGCATTTCCTTTCTCATCATATTATTTTTCCGAACATATTATTTTCCGTCTCATTTTCGTTCCCTTCAATACAAGCATTCCCACACATTGAAAATAACACAAGCAAACATTTTAACAACAGTGGATTGAGCCAATCATGTGAGAGCGATCTTCCGGGTCGCCCGCCGCGTCGCCCACCGCCCGCGGGCGTGACGGGTGTGCGTGGGCGGTCGCAGCGCCCGCCCGCCCGCTCAGCCGCTCTGTCTCCGCGCGGGCGGCGCGCCGGCGCACATTAATAGCAGAGCGCGCGAACAGCGGCCGGAGGTATTTCTGTTTTTCCCGGCGCTATTTTCGAGGCAGAACTTGATCCGTTGTGAATGGGCGGGAAGAGGAGCACCAACGCCGGCCCGCCCTCCCACTCGCTTACTTACTCCTTCACTTACTCCTTCACTTAGTCGCTCACTTAGTCGCTGACTTAGTCGATTACTTAGTCGCTCACTTAATCGCCCACTTAGTCTCTCACTTAGTCGTTCACTTAGTCGTTCACTTAGTCAATCACTTAGTCGATCACTTAGTCGATCACTTAGTTGATCACTTAGTCGCCAATTTCTCATTCAGTTTCTCACTCACTTTATTGCGCACTTACTCGCTCACTTACTCGCCCACTTACTCGCTCACTCGCATGGGTGGATATTCGTACAATTGCACTCTCACATACTCGCATACTCACATGATCGCACACTCACATACTCACACACTCGCATGCTCGCACACTCAAGTGCCCGCACATTCACATGCTCTCGCGCACTCACGTACTCACACGCCTACATCTCCGCACATGTCCACGCTCACACATCCACACGGCTGCATATATGCACGCTCACATATCCGCACGGTTGCCTATCTGCAACTCTTGCACGCTCGCAGATCTGCATATCCACACACTTGCGCACTCGCCCGCTCACACGCACTCTAGTAAGCAAGTCTAGACGCATACGCACGCACGACAGCTCCCACGCCCGCACACTCGGACGACGGCACGTCCATAAGTCTTTTCGTCCGCACGCTCGAACACCTGCGTGCCCGCTCCCACTTCGCTCGCACGCTCTCCCGCCAGCGCAGAGCCTGTTACTCCATCCGCACCGCCCACCAAATCCTCATCCGCCAGGACGCGTGCGAGGATGAGCGGCGAGCGAGGTAACGACTTGTTTCGGGGGGTTGCCGTCATAAGGCGTGAATTACTTTATGTCTGATTAGTGAATGGAGAGTTCAGACTGCGAACATATTGGACAATGAACAAGAAATAGTGTCGTAGGTTTTCACGGCTGGAGTCAATAACATAGAGCGTTTCCGGGCTGGAAGGCTGCGGTCCAATTGGCGTTCAAGGGCCATATAACGCCAACTGGACTACGGCCTACCAGCCGGGATACTCTCTCTGTTAATTAGCATGAAAGCTTTTTGTGATCGGATAGTGAATAATGTTGAACTCATGGAAACCTCACAGTACTGAGAGAGGAAGGAAGAGGAGAAAGAGAAGAAGAAGGAGGAGGGAGAGAAAGAAAAGAAGAGGGAGAAGAGGTGAAGAAGGGGTGATATCCTTCTTTTTCACACTTTAAAGTTTTCAAACTTTCAATTGGAAATTACTATTCTCAATCACTTCAAGAAAACGTAAATAATGAAATAAGTATTAAATGATCAATTTCACACAAAATTGTGAATATCTCTAAGTAAGCACTAAAATCGTTGACCAAGAATCTAATTCACTATTCTTCTAACGTAATATTTACTTAAATGACAGTCAAAAATGCTGCTCAGTAAAGTGTTAGGAACCTATTTATTTATTTATTTATTTATTTATTTATTTTACGTCAAAAAACAGTTAAAAACTGCGTATGACGTGCTATGGGGAAAAGTGAATTGTGTGAAGTCATATACTACTTAAATTTTGAATTTTGAACCTACACTACCACACGTATATGAAACACTTTCGAACGTGGAATATGTTTCGGTGTTCTTCCTCTACTTCATCTTTCTTGTATACGCTCCCAAGAAATATTTTCTAGAGAATAGAGTCCGTTGAGAAAATCTATTTTCGCAAGGAAACCGCTCGTGGTGTCATGGACGGGGAATGCCAGCTGCCAGGGACGATCGCTGGCCTGCTGTTCCGACGTTCTTCGAAAGCGCTTACGCAAGGCGTGCGCGAAACCCGTCTGCAGCGGCTGTATTGTACTAAAACTGGCTCGCTCCCCTCCTCTCATTCCGAGGTTTTCCACGCATTGCTGCTGTAAATCACTGACGTAATGCACGAATACATGTGTAACATTTAAGCGGCACATACTACAACGTACGTATTCAAAAATTACGACCCAATTCTCCACGCATTACCGTGCATTTCCTAATGATGTATTTGTGAATTGCATTCTTTGAGGAATCACTCAATTGAGCGTCAAATGTAACACTTCTACATGTTGCTGGGTACTATGGATGACTCTTTTGTTATTCTATTTTTTTATATGCAATTAACATTCATTAAAAGACTAGATAATGAGATAATGAATCAGTAATATTATTCATTGGAAAAAAATCGTCCATATGACACCTTTTGTTAGTCACTTAACTACTGGAATAGATTTGATAATGGTTTAATGTATTATTCTACAAAATTGATTATCTATTTACTTTCTCCCGTTTTCAAATCTCAGTAAAAATAGATAAAGAAACGCTTTCTTCACCTATGTCACAATAGCATTTACTTAGTAAATAAGTTGTTTTAAAATTCTGCACCAAAATATTCTGTAGAATTTGAATAAACTGCAAAAGATTTCCTACTTTTATAGATATTCTTATAATATTTTAATCATTCACTCTGTGTTTTTGTTTTTTAATATTGTGGAAGTTGTATGCCTCCGCCTCTTGCCTGTTTGGTACGAACAAACGTTTGCGAGACGATAATGAACAATACTGTAAATCTTATGAACTGTTTCTAGGGGCTTGAGACAACGGCTCAAACACAAAATCATATAAAAGTAAAATTATTTGGCCAACTTGTTAGCGCAAATAACTCGCATAATGTAACTGCTGGTACTAAAGCAGCACGTGATTTCTCGCCCGTATTTTCACGCAAAAATGTTACGGGAAAAGTACTCAAATTTTCGGAAAATTGTACATGATCTTATTACAAAATCTATCTTTAAGGAACAGATTTAATTGAAAAAAGTTATCTTTAAGATTTTAATAGTAGGAAGACTGCGAAACGTCCTCTACACTATACAACAACAAAATCTAATCAAAAACAAGGAAGCCATTTTTTAAATTTGGAAAATGACCCAGGGGCTTCATGTAAAGTACCCCCAAATTTGCGGCATCGGTTTTAAATCCAAGTGACGGTGACATCGGCCATATCGATCAGTTAATATCACTTTTTGTGATAATTGGCTGAACAATTTAGCCACTTGCATTGCTCAGAGACCAACAGCTGACAGGCGTTTTGCCGTCATTCAATTTTTCGGTATGAAAGACCCACAAAACATGGATTCTGGCTACACTACGTGTTACAGTTTTTTCCTCAATTTAGTAACTGTATTTACCCACATTTTAGTTACCAGGGAGCTGTAATAAGAGTTTTTCTACCGAAAATTCTCCGTTTTTTCGTGCAGCATTACATAACTTTCTCTCTACTTCGTAGGGAGAAAGTAACCAGTAAGTTGCTAACACGACTCCGCCTCCCACGCCGTTCAGTTTTCCGTTTTTGAACAGAGAGGAAGGCACAGCCACCGATCCGCCCCACCCACCTCCCTCATTCCTCCCCCTCCCTCCCCGCCCCGCCCCCTCGCTCCTCACGCGCTCAATTAAAAGCTAAACTTAGCTCGCGCCGCCCCCGCCCTGGCCCCGCCCGCGCCCGCAACCACGCACAGCGGCCGCGCAACCTCCGGAGCACGGTGCTCGCTTTTGAAGGTTGCGTTACGTAACAGATGCCTGAATGAAGAGGCACGCCCTCGGAACACCTGCACTGCGTTCCTTGGCATTTAGTTTTGCTCTCTAATCGAAACAGGCATTTATTTTTACTCTCTAATCGAAACATGCATTTATTTTTACTCTCTAATCGAAACAGGCATTTATTTTTGCTCTCTAATCGAAACAGGCATTTATTTTTGCACTCTAATCGAAACAGGCATTTATTTTTACTCTCTAATCGAAACAGGCATTTATTTTTGCTCTCTAATCGAAACAGGCATTTATTTTTACTCTCTAATCGAAACAGGCATTTATTTTTGATCTCTAATCGAAACATGCATTTATTTTTACTCTCTAATCGAAACAGGCATTTATTTTTGCTCTCTAATCGAAACAGGCATTTATTTTTGCTCTCTAATCGAAACAGGCTTGGAGGTGGTTGGTGGCAGTACAGGCTGAAGAATTTGATTCGACTTCTTATGATACCTAAATTTGTGATTTTATTTTCGTAATCTACATCTCGTTACTTGTTAAACTATCAATGAACTGAAGGCTTTTGAGATAACGGTGTATAAGAACGTGTGAAAATATTTCCATTGAAAATCTCAAAGAAATGAAGTGGCAGCAAAATAATTACTTAACATGTTTAGTCATGTTCTATTAGGTCTTGGGTATAACGTAAAATCGATAGCTCAATTTAATTGATAGGTTTAGTGAAATATAGATTTTACATTTTATTAAAAATATGAATGAGAAGTGATTAAACATTTCAGATGATTCTCACTGAAGATGCATTTTCTTTAGCAGTGAATGGATGCCCCAATTATATTCACAACGTTTCTACGTCATCACTTAATTTCATTTTGACTTTCATCACGACTAAGTAGGATTTCAGAGTTGAATCACCAGACAGCTTGATTCTATTTCTATGCACCCTCGTCATATTGATAGAATTATGAGAGTTTTCTTGCTCGCAAGGAACACGCACCTTGATCTCTGAAATTTTCTTTTCTCTATTCTGAGTTTAACCTTTAATTTAATTACACAAAATACAAAGTGAGTGGGCTGTAAAATGATTTGTTCAGGAAATTGTAACAGCGTATACGATTCTCCATGAGAACGTCACGCTTGTTACAACCCTCCCAAAACAACCCACTGTCATATGATTTTTATTAGCAACGAGACTTACAATTTTACAAACTCCTATAACATTGACAAATATTCTGTTTTCAAATATTTCAAGGGATAGAATGGACAAGTAGCGGCATTGCCTTTGCCTCAATAAATTTACTGTCCAGAATGTTCTAGGTTCTGATTTCGGACGGTGGCGGATTTTCGACACTGGGTACATAGATTGCTCGAATTCAAACACTATCTGAAGCAGAATCCTTGCGGTCGGTTGCTATGGTCGGCAGGTTTGCGGACTCTAACATAAGCACATACTTACATGCACTTCACTACTACACAAGTCGGTAGTGCAGTCGGGAGTTAAGTCCTTGTCCCAGCTGAGGTAGTGCCCCCTGGAGCAGATTCCGAAGGAACAAAACCCACAAGCCGACATAGAAGTCGGTACCGGATATCACGTTTCTACATTTGGGGAAAAACACCACCATACTTGGGATACAACATGCACTACACTATCGGACTAACGACTACAGTAGTTCACGAACCCGGAAACACTAAACAATCATTTAATCAATTGAATTGAAATTTAAAATCTGACCTGAATTTCCGTTTGAATTTTTTCTACTCTACAGATACTTCTAAATTCTACGGATACCTTCCAATCCCACAGATATCTCTCAATCCTACGAAATCTTCCAATCTTACCGATATATTTCAATCCTATCGAAAGGTCCCATCCTAGCAAACCTTTCTACCGAAACATGCCGATTCTGTTCAAACTTTCAGATCCTAGCAATACCTCCAGATGCTACCAAAACTTCCCAATCCTACCAAAACTTCCTAATCCTACCAAAACCTCCCAATCCTACCAAAACCTCCCCATACTACTGAAACCAAAACCTCCCCATACTACTGAAACCTCTTAAACCTAACAAGGACTTCTGATCCCTAGCAAAACCTTCCAATCATAAGAAACCAATCAATTCCTAAAGAAACCCTCCAATTCTTTATATTGAGTTCTGTTTATTCTCCTCATCCATTGTTAAGGTTTCTATTACTTTACGCATACACAAAAGAAAACGACACGAAATATTTCAACCAGAGATACACACGTCCGTGAACACTGGAGGTGGTACGCTGTTCCCTGCTGAAGCGTCATGTAACCAGTCACGTCCCGCGCGTTTATTGACGCGACCACGCGCGTTCCGCATATCCGCCCTCTGCTCGTCCTGCGCAAATATAACTCCGTTTTATCTGCAGCCGTTTGCCGTCAGCCGTCGCATGTGCTTCGAACCGAGCCCACTCCAGACAACGGAAAAATCGGAGGGTCTGAACGGCACAGAAAGAAGCGCTGAAAGACTACTCAGAAACAAAACACTTGTAGTAGTGATTAAGCTGCGCATTTGTAGGCACTAAAACAGTAGAAATTGACAACCCGACATTGCCAGGGAAACTTTTAAGTAGATATTTGAATCGGCGAATAAAATTCTAATGTAGATAATTAAATACACGCAAACAATTTATTAACACTGTACTAAAAGTAAAATAAGAGGGTTCTGTAACAGGAATGTTGTTCTTTAAAATAACACTTTATCTTACGTACAATAATGGTTTTGGCAATGAGCAACTGATGAATGCTCGAAATACTCCGAGATAATTATTTGTTAAGTCCTCTCTTGTGTCTCAAACTAAATTCTTAAAGTAAGTGAAACACTTTCATTGCTACAAAAATATAAAAGCTGGATTAAATGTTCCCATGTTCCCACTCTGACATTTCAACTCACTAAGCGACACATTTGAACTTGCGAAAAGGACCCAGACATCACTATTACCTCCCACTAATTTCACACGGGTTTGGAAATTGAAAATAGTGCCCGTTGTTGGCAAAACATTTTTGATACAGGGACCATATCGTTGCACACATGACATAATTTCCTGAGGTCATCCATGCCCAAAATTATCGATATTTGTACAATTGGACTACACTCAATTGGACACATTTGGATTCGAGTAAGGCGATACGTATACTTTGCTTTCACGATAGTAGATTATATTAATGACAAAAATGCAAATGCAAAGTCCCAACTTTCCGGAATTTTATTATTTAATTTTTCAAATCATAACAAAATATTCGAATACCATACTTGGAAAACATATTTACTCTCTCTATACTATTTATTCTAAGTTTTATTTTTAACTTTGCAGCTAGTTCCTTGTTCCGTAAAATATGTCCCTTTAACTTTACTTTTGAATTAAGATAGTGGTATAAACTTTCTTTGCAATCCTTTCGTTCCAGCTTAACAATAAATATCTAACAATATTGTTATTAAAATCATATGCATTGAATATGTAAGATTATAAGAATTTGAGAACATTATACAATTCGAATTGTAGAATTTAGAAGCTCACTTATATTTGATTATTATTGGAAGGTGAAGTTAAGATGGCAATTCTTTCATGTACTGTGCGATTTTCGGTTAGTTAAAAATTCTTCAAAATGTTCACTAAACAATATACTGATTATACATATATAAATAAGATACAATAATATCATATTTAAATACATATACACCTCGTTTAAAAATGTTAAATAATGGTAATGATCACTTATTAACATATTATTAATATGTTATTGTGATCATAATAGTTAATGGATGATTATCTTTTCGATAACTGAAAATATTGTTACCTACATGGAAATATTTGCATATTTCATAATTGCGAGATAATTGAAGAGACAAGATTAAACTTTCATACATGTTTTTCAGACGTGATAAATAATTTTACATAGTATTTAAAAAAAATCATTTTTGGAATACATGAAAAAAGTGATAATACTAACAATTATTTCCTGACTGAAATATCAGAATAAAACTTCAAATTATCGATAGAACTCTGTTTCTCTCTTGCTTACTCTCTAATCCATGTCAATATACTTTGTTATCCCAAACAAACAGAACACCAGCCATTTGATGGAGCGGCAAGAAACAGTCTCTCGAAGCCCTCGCATAAATCAGGAAAAGCAACGCAAAGTAATCGCTGGAGGTGAGAGCTGCTATGGTAAACAGCGTGCTGACATGTCGGCGAGTGTCGGGCAATGTTTCACCCCTGGCGTCCGAGTGGGTGACGTGTTTTGGCGCGGACCGCCGCGCAGTCATCCAAGATCCTACTTCCTGAGGCAAACTGCCGCGGGATCCGGCCAAAGCCCACGGGCTGCTCCGGAGACGGCGGGGGAAGGTGTGTTCAGAAGCGTAGCAGTGATGCCTCACTCATGGGCCGATGGAATCCATGTTGTAAGAAATAATATAAAATTCGAAATCAGTGATAATGTTTTACCCATACCTTACATAAGAGTGAGTTACTCTAGTGTCAATTAATTTGTAATTCTGAAAATTCCGGATAGGTAAACGTACCGAACAGGAGGAAACATTTTTTTAAGAGATATTTAAAACTCTTAAGACAATTTATTGCTTAAATCGAATTATTTTTATGCCTTTACCTTACCATACGCCATTTTATTTTTTAAATGGAAGTCGTATTCAACATTAGTGGCCTTGAAAATGTACCAACATTAATATTTATTTACATTAAATATTTTATTATTCTTTACCTGCCATAATGAATAGGCAATCACGTTTTTACAAAAACATATCATGTTAAAAATCAGCGACCTTCAAAACCCCTCACACGATATTTCATTGAAGTAAAGTTTTTTTGTATACCAGCATTATAAACAACCTTTTAGGTTGCAAGAAATCGTTCATAATCGGGCATTTTACGGCACAAACGGTGACATATTAGATTTCACGGGACGAGTAATTGCGTCATCGCACATTCAGCCAATCGAATCGTGGGGAGGTAGCGGTAAACGGAACAGCCTACCACAGTTTTCTTGCAACACCCGAGACATCACAAAAACGTTGTTTTCGGTCGTTTAGCGACTTTTTTTTACAAAACACCCCTTTCTTTCCAGGCAGATTGACATTACCTAGTTACTGCAGTTATCTATTGCTTTTTGTGGAACATGTCATTGAAAACAAACAATATATGAAATATTGCATGTTTTCTTATCAGTCAAATTTATAACTTTTTAATATTAACGGTGTTATATTGTCCTGTACCAGTAATGACACGGCTCTCACCCTTATTTCGTTTCCTTAGAAACAAAAATGCCTAGTTAATCCTATTAGAACGTTTTAAAAATCTTCAACTTTTGCAAAGCACATTTTAGTTCAAAACTACATTCAATTTTCATGGCATAAAGGAGCAATAAGTATTGATAGGTTATTGCTTCATTATATTTGATACTTAGAACTCATACAACACGAAGTATTATTGACAAATCAGATTATTGATATGGTTATTATTCATAAATGAGATCAATTCATTTTGTATGTGGACGAAGAGTAATAAATGAAAACAGATCTTCGAAAGGGATAAAAACTATACATAAGAGGCAGAGAAAAATAAACAAAAGCAAAAAAGGTTGCAAATATTGAAGAGAGGAGTGGAAGATGAGTGCTGATTGAGCAAATACAAAAAAGTCAAGAGGGGAAAACAACAAAGAATGCAAAACAAAATTGGGGAAGAGAAAGGTCGCGGAAAGCAGATCCACGAAGTCACAATAAAAAAAAGCAATAGAATAGGTTATAGACATAGAGAAATATAAAGAAAGATATTGAAATGAGGATAGAATGCAACTGTTAGAGGAAACTTGGGGGGCTTGAAAGGAAAGTATTTGAGAGGAGAGGGAGAAGGGAAATTGAGGTAGAGAGAGATCGAAAGATAGAGGTAAAAGAGGGGGTAGAGGAATGAGGGGAAGGTATAGAGAGAAAAGGGAATCGAGAGACAGAAAAGGATAAAGAGAGCGAGAAAGGGAGTTGGGTGGTGAGAAAAGAAGGCTATCATTGAGTAAGGAACCGGGGTAGCAAGAGACAGAAAAATATGAAGGTAAAAGAGAAAGGTCTATTCGGAGAAAAAGGATGTGAAAGTAAATAAGGAAGGGATATAAGGCAGTTAAGAGTGAGAGAAAAGAGAAAGGAAGAGTGAGAGAAAGCGAAAAGAAATTGAATACCACGAGAAATAACTCCATACGGAAAAATGAAGAGAAAGAAAGAGTGAGTATGTCAACGCCGAATAGAGAAAGAGAGAAAGCATGCTTGTTCGTGAGACAAAAGTTAAAAAAAAAACTAGTGCGACAAGTGAACAGAGAGAGGAAAGAGGCGTCAGCGGGAAGCAACCTATGCAGGCGGAGGCGGACGATGGAGTTGAAGCGCCGCAGGCGGAGGCAGGGAAGAGAAGTCTGTTTCGTCTCGCAGAGCTGTCAGGGGCGGACACGTCGCGTCTCACCGGCGGCGAGCGAGGGGCGGGGCGGAAAGGGGCCGGCCCGCCGCCTTTGAGACACGCTGATCGCCCGCCGTCGCCAAACGACTGTACGCGAATGCTGGCCAATCGACTGCACACGCCACGCCCGCCGCTCCCTTCTAAGGACCGCACACAACTCTGTTCGCCGATCTCCGACGAGGCCTATGGATGCGACAACGAAAATATCATTCAAACAGAAGAATCCTCACGATATTTTACTCTCGATTTGAAGAACTTTCAAATTAACATCGGGAAAGGTGGCTCAGGACATCCACTGATGTCACTACTGAGTCTCTGACCGGGAGGTCCAGGGTTCGAGTTCTGACGGTGGCAGGATTTTCGACACTGGCTAGACCGCAAGGTCGAGTTCAGCTTTTGTCTGGAGGAGAAATCTAGTGACCAGCTGCTGTGATCAGTAGATTTCCGTGATTTCTCCGCTCAACACCTGGCGAATGCCGGAGTAGTGCCCTAACACATGGGCACGGACCACGCGCGATCTTTCCATCGTATTCCTTGTCCTATCCTCTCCCCTTACATGCACTACACTACCACACAAGTCGGGAGACTGGCGGGGAACTTAGAGCTTCTGCTGGCTGGGGCGAGGCCCTGCTGGTGGGAGATACCTGGGTGAGAAAACCATCGCTAGCCAACGGTATGTTGGCGCTGGATCTCGCCATTCAGCGGGAGAATACCACTGCCACCTCCAGAGGAAAAAGAATGCACTACACTTAAGGAACTAATTAACTTAGCAGTTGAAGCGCCTGCAATCCCTAACTAATCAAAATCAAAATCAGCTACCATATGTGTAGAATCCAAAAAACACCTATTGCGTGTAATTTGGTGACTTCATTTGTTATGAGAACATGGATCATGTGTTCACGTTGCTCTGGTATCAAGTACAAGTTACGCGTTCTAAATACTGATGTAACTTGATTTGAAACTTTCTTTCTATGTTGAGTCATACAAGCCTCCATTGATTATTGAGTTTGCATGAAGATACCCAATACTGCAAAAATGGAGAATGAAGAGTAGGATGATAAACTTGTGTTAGAATGAGAGAAATTAGTTCATGACGTCTTGAAAAACTGTGCAAAAATCTCTCAAAATTAGAGACAAAGGTAGTGTGGTTGATTCTTCCACCACAACTAAATCTGTGCTTTACTATCATGAAATATGTTGTTCGTTTTAATGTTTCACGATCAGAAAATATTTCACTGTTTTCGAAAACTAAGAACTCTCTAGGAAAAGTGAATATACTGAATGTCTTGATAAGATAAATGGCGTTGTAAATTTAGCAGGAAGAGATACTACTCGCAGAAATTAAGAATTCTTTCTTAAAATCTTAACGACATTTTTTAAAATTAAATGAAAATACGCAATAAAATTATTTGCTAGTTTATTTAACCATTATATATATATATATATATATATATATATATTGAAATTAATACAAGTTGAATTAAGCTTATCTTCATCTGAAGTGGTCAGATGTTATACAACAAACCACTGATAGAATTTATAGTGCTGTGGACGTAGGACATCGACTTCATAAAAGAGACAGAAGACGGAGGAAACGTTCGCAAAAATGTTGTGTATCTTTAATTTAAAGAGAATGACGGAGAGATAGAAAAGGGAGGAAGTGAAGAGGAGAGGGAGGAGAGAGAGGAAGAGAAGACAGAAAGAGGGAGACAATGAGGGGGAGAGGGAGACACGAGGAGAGAAACAGGTGGAGGAAGGAGAGAGATCGTTACGCAAAGGGGATAATAGGGGACGAGAGTAGGTGAAAGCGAATGAGAGAGAGAGAGAGAGAGAGAGAGAGAGAGAGAGAGAGAGAGAGAGAGAGAGAGAGAGAGAGAGAGCGGAGACGGAGTCGGAGAATGGTGTTTTATTTAATGCAATTTTCCCCGACCAATACACATCCCGTTACATTTGTTAGGTTGAGGTAGTCATTACGAAATTTCACATTATCCTGTACTCCATTTATTGCTTTTGCAATCGATCTAGAAGACTGTGCCTACAACACGAGGTAACAATGTTTCTCGTCTATTGAAACGTGAGATCCAGAGCCGACCTGGATCAGCTTTCGAGAATTTTCCCCTGCAAGTAATTTCCTCATCGCCTCACCGCGACGAGCTGTATGATATATAGTTGTGTATGAACTTACTAGCAGAATGAGTATATAAGTTCAATTGTTTGTGCAAGAAGAGAAAAGGAAACTAGATCATAAAGTAAAACTCACTGTTTGTTGCCCGCTTGTTAAGGTACTACTGCTCCTGCATGGAGACACCACGGAAACTATCGATAAGATCAGTTTTCCATTGGAATGCTCCTACACACACTGGTTGAATCCAGCCAAGCCCTTTAGCTGCTTCAAAAATCTTCCATCCGTAGGTCCTTTCCAACAACCGTGCTGGAGAGGCAACGGTGTTGAGATATCGCAGCCAGTTAATCAGAAGGAGGCCTTGAGCAGGCAGGAGCGGCAAACGCCTCCGTCCTTCAGGCCGATCTTCCGCTTTGTTTCCAAGAGGCCTCTCTCCGCGCAGACCAACCACGATGCGCAGGCGGTGCTTCATCGAAATTACGATCTCGAGAGACTTTGAGCTCTAAAAACGAAGGTACAGGGTCCAACAGGGCTGTGTCGTCTTCATGGCAGATGGAGTAGGCGCGGGGAATCTTGTTACTGGAGGCTGGTGATTGTGCCGATAAGGAGAGCGATTACTCGAGGACGACGTGAAATGGGT
Organism: Teleogryllus occipitalis; assembly: GCA_011170035.1. Taxonomy (NCBI): domain Eukaryota; kingdom Metazoa; phylum Arthropoda; class Insecta; order Orthoptera; family Gryllidae; genus Teleogryllus; species Teleogryllus occipitalis. Next base: position 10,074 of record BLKR01007232.1, on the reverse strand, counting down.
GAGTGGGACGGAATGTAATTTGGGAGTGGGCGAAAAGGGATGACACTTAGAGTGGAAAAAGTATATATTTGATGTCTTAGGCTTTGGCAAATGTGAATTCTTGAAAGATGTAATAGTTTTTGGAAGAAAAATGTCTGGTCGGTGTTTTCACACTAAGAAGGTGCAGTAAATATTGGAGGAGGTAAAACGAGGTATAAATAAAAATGAAATTTGAGCTGATGTGAATAGTGACTTTGTTCATTCATCTTATTAATACTTTAATCTCTTGCTATAATTGTTCAAAATTTTACTGAGTTAACTTTTGTTCCAATAAGTACATTAAAAAAATAACAAAGGCCTCGAAGAAATATAAGTTTATTGTACAAACAGAAGTATAATTTAATGATGCATTAAATGACGCAAACATCTAGAGGTAAAAGTGGTATATGGCAAAGAATATAATAGAATAGGAGATAAATAAGAGACGCCGATGATGTTAGCGAGTCGGCAAAGAAACAGCCGTGACTATGAGAACAAGAGAAATTCTCAGAAGCGTCGAAGAGCCACTGAAGCGCTCCAGCGAAAATGAAAGGTGTGGGGAAATAACGAAGACAGCCGGTGGGTACGGACAGTTTCGTTCTGCTCGCCTGCTGCAGTCAGAGAATCCAATACGAAGCCTGTCAAAAGCCTCGCTCTGCCGCTCCCTCCCCGTCTCACTCCCAGCGATGCCGTTTCGACATGGTGCTGCTGTCGACACGGGATCCGATCGTCTTGAGAGAGGAAGTGTTAATAATATACGTGGGCAGGCCATCCCCAGTTGGTGCTTTTTTTCGCTAGCAAAATTGCCGGAAGGAACAGCACAGCTGGAGGCACGTGTGACGACTCGCAATCTCGCCCTTTATTGCATTGGTTGCCACGGCTCAAGGGCTGCGCGGCTGTTTGTGAGATATTGCTCAGAAGGGACATTTGAAGATATCTGTATTGTATATTTATATATTGTTTCCTTCCTAGCTGCTCCATGCATGATATTTCCTAAAATTGTAGACAATATCACGCGGAAACTTTTGCGATTGGTAGAACATGTCTCTTTAAAATAGAACTAAGATTATTGAACGTAGTCTGTACGTTCAATAGTTAGCACTTGTTGTAGTGCCTTTGCGTCAATCTACTTTCCTATTTACAATGCCACTGAATTAATAATAGTGGCAAATTTTGGAATAACATTCACGTTTTTCTTTCCTTTAAAGTTACTTTCTAATCTTTCACGTTGAATTGAATCAATTTTCTCGGTTCATCCCAATGTAAACCTAATGAACAGTACTAATACTAAGTAAATAATAATCGTTCTGGAGTGCTCATGGTAACTTGTATGTGTGTGTATATAGAAGATTAATAGAAATAAACAAAAATACCACGAAAACTTGGTTAAATCTTCATTCTACCGAATGTTAAAAATTTAAGCTTCTTATGAATGTTAGATAATACAATTTGTTCAGTATGAAACTAGAATAATATAAAAAATTAAGTACTTCAGAAGGCACCAGTTCGGTCATTCTACAGTCCCAATATCACCAATCATGTTACGTAGCAAGGTACTGAAGCTAGAAAAATAAATATTGATTTCGAAGCATTTTCGTTATTTCTTTAGAACGTTTACTGTGGTCACGAAAGTGGAATTATTGAATAGGTTATTCAGAGAATTTATAGGTTTCAGCTCATAAAAGCAATATAACATTTTCGGATAATATTCAGGCTATTAGGGAAAAAGTTAGTGACAAGTGAATACAATACTTGTTGCTAGAAAGTGAAGAGCGTGTAGACCGGGGAGAAAGTAAATAAGAATATATATGCATTTATGTGTGTGAAATGAAGAATAAATTCTGTATAGTAGGTGCGTTTCTGTTACGCTGTCTCGTTTTAAGTGCTGATCGTTGTTCATAGTACGGAAGGAGGGGATACGCCCACGCGTGGTTTAAATAGTTTAGAAACAGCACAAAGAGCGCTCGGCTTCAGGCTTCAAAATTTACTCCCGGGGGTTTCCTTCTCCTATGCCGTACGGTTTCTTTTTCACAACTTTGATGCAATGGAGACGGTCTGGAAAAATGCCACGCGTCGATATATGTACTGTAATGATTTTGAAACATTAAAAAGCCTCGTCACTTAGTGTCATGCAATGTGTTTAACATTGGTAAAATATAGAAAGTTAGTGAATTATTGGCCCTTCTTGAATCCAAGTTTTTTTTAGTTACATGAACTATTAAGAAATTTGTCCATCGAATCTTTTAAAAAAAGTATTACGTTATTAACATCAAAACTGGTGAGGTATATTGCTAAAACATTTTGAAACTAATGTAAGTAAATTCAAACACACAAATTTAAGTTTAAAAATGATAAAAATAAAACTTATTAAAGATTCACAATTTATCTTTTATAAGCATCCTTTGAATAAGACTACTGAGCTGATCAACTACAGAGCTGCACTTGAATTTGAGCGTGTATTAAATGTGGTAACACAACTCGACCACGGGACACTTTCGTCCTACTTAGAATTTCATGACCATGCTGAAAAATGGGTTATCAAGCCGTCTAAAATTACCAAACGGGAAAGAAAACAAAGTAGAAAGATGGAAAGGGTATGCGATACGTTTGTAAATACAGTTCTTGAAGCTCTTTACACATTAACGTTATTATTACAAATTTAGACTTGTAACATTAATGTGTGACGTAATTTCAATCACTAATAACAAATAAATGAAATAAGATGGAAACATTTGCCCGGTCTCTAGGTGCTACAAGGGTTAAATATTTTGAACCAATCATTTAATTTTCATGACCAAAGAACCAAACGATCTATATTCCGCACGGGACTGATTCACGGAAAGCATTCAAGAATTCAGCCTCAAAGTAATGCAATGAAAACTATAACTTCACATTTACAAACTTATTGTCCTACTAAATTCTGGTGAGTTTAGTATTGTAAAACTGATAAAACCTTGTGTAAACGGGTACGGTCAGAGCTCATATTTTATTAGGAGAGTGCATAATGTCTGCACGTAATAATAATTATTAATTAATGAAAGTATATATTTTTGACGAACAAACACGAAAACTGGGATAAAAAAATTGTTTAAAAATCACACGTGCTTGATTTCTTGACCTCGTTGATTAATAGTATGGAATTTTCTTGAGTTTCGGTTAATAAAAAAACATCACTTACAATGCCAATGTTCAGCCTTCAGAAGTAAAGGGATTTTTCTTATTCACTAGGTACAATAAATTAAATAGTCATCTACTACTGGCCAATATCACAATTTTGAACCATTATGTAAAAATATTTTGTATATTTACCATTTTTACTCTCGATCTTTTGGACCTATCCATATTCTAACGACTCTTCCTTCCCACATATTCCTGGAATATGTTTATGTAAGCATGTAATTTAAATTATGTTTTTTTATTGACCGAAACTCAAGAAAATTCTATACAATTTAAAAATTATGTTAATCGTTATATACTTCCTTTTCAACGCTTGGTCTCGATATTCTTTCTTGGATATTTATTATACCTGATTCCTACTTTCAAGTATTTTTTACGACTATTATAGCATTAAACGCACTACAATATTTTTAGGTCCACATTCACGCCAATGAATTTAATACTTGGTTACAACACAATGTTAGAGAAAATATCCAAAGTTTGAGGTGTTTAAGGCGACTGCAGCACGGGGAGTGTGGGTGGAGTCGAGAGAACCACGTCACGCGTGAAATATTCCAAGGCCCCCTGCAGGCAAGCGGGAGGAGGCGGGGGCAGGGAGAAGGAACCGTAAAGCGGGTGGCGATCACGAAAATACACAAGGCGCTCTCACCCGCTGAATGGAGGAGGGGGCCGAACCCCGGACCTCCCAGCCCCTCTCTGCGCCCATCCTTCAACAAACCACTCCCCTCCTTTTCTCACCTTCTCCTCTTCTCACCTTTCCATGCCCGGCCACTTTCTAGCAGATTCTGGTTGGAATGCGGTCACCGTTTCCTAATAACGCACGTTTCCCTCACTTATGTGGGGAAACTTCTGAGTGGAAAAGTGGCTGACACCCAGGAAAGGGAATGGGATAACCATGAATTCAGTTTTACACCTAAGACATTTCTTATAACGATTAAAGTAGATACACATTAGGATCTTGCGTAGGGCTGCATATTAAATATGGAATTGATTATTATTATTATTATTATTATTATTATTATTATTATTATTATTATTATTATTATTATTATTATTTTAAATGTGCAGACCCAGGAAAATGCTGAAAAAATGTTCTGAAGAAAAAATAAAATACGAAATCAATTGTAACTAACGTACTTTGCCAATAAAAATAATAATAATAATAATAATAATAATAATAATAATAATAATAATAATAATAATAATAATAATAATAATAATAATAGTTAACTACTTGGACGAGAGCAAATATTTCGCAAATTGTAAATCTTTGTCTTATAAGTACAAATATCTTCACACTGGATCCCATCTTAAAACGGCAGCTTCTCGTTACAGCATTATAGGTCCGAAACCGACGGTAAGTGAAGTCTCATCTTGCTAAGTCTTGAGATTAAATTGCGCAAGCAATCAAATTGTTACTTTTATTAAATCGAGTAAAATATTTTTATTTTCAAATCATCAATTTTATATTGCTTTCGAGCTTCTGCTTGTTCCTAACCTCCCGTGCTACAGAGTGAGGGCTGTCAGAATAGTTAAATTTATTAAATCATGTAATAGAAGATGGAAAGAACTCATATCGTGGATTTCAGCATAAGAAACATAATTCGTGCTTCTTCTAGACACGAAAATCCCGTTTTATCGGCCTACAACGCTCTATTTTTTAGTTATTATCGATGATGAATGTGTTGATGTTATTCCGTTGCGGGTTGCAGATAGTCTTGTTCCTCGATAATCAACAAATTCCTAGAACTATTTTTTTAATATATTACTTTAATTTAATAATTTGTATAAAATAATTTTTAAATATAAATATAATTGTATTCATTACTATTTTAATTTCCGTAATAATTATTACTTTCATATTGGCGCTCGGAGTCGCTGTGTGCAGGCCAGCCACGTGCTTCTCGTCAACCCCCGAGGCCGAGGAAACTGCGTTCGGCGAGGAAGACGTCTTTTGTTCGTCCCCAGCGACGGCGGCGCGCCCTGCCGGCGGCGCTAAAATGAAAATAAATGGCGTCGCTTAGCGCCGGCGGGCGGCCGCCTGACGCTATCCAGAGCTGCGTCTTCGCGGTGGCTTCTCGCGCGCCCGCGCCTTGCCTCGCGGCGCCCCCAGCCACGCCCACTGCGCGCGGGCAGGGCCCCGCCACGGCTACGCTTTACTCCGTCCAGTCCCCGGCCTTGCCGAATGTGTCGCTCCGTTAGAGTCTGTCCACGACAACATTTAGCCCCGGCAGTATTACGTGCAGTCAATGTCTAGCCCGCCCAGTGCTTTGCCTTGCTACTGTCTCGTCCCACCACTGTCTCGTTCTGCCAGTATCTAGCCCTTCCAGTGTACTGTCTCGCCAGTGTCTCACCTTGCCAATATTTTTCCCGGACAGTATCTCGCCCCACCATTATTTCTCCCTGGCAGTATCTCGCCCCGTTAGGGTCTCATTCGGCAAGTATCTCAACCCCCAAGTATCTTGGCCTGCCAGTATGTCACGTTGCTATTATCTCGCCACCCCCCGCGTATCTCGCCCCGTCAGGTCTAGTCCCACCAGTGTTTTCCCCACCACTGCCTCGTCCCACCAGTATCACGCCCTTCCAGGGTTTCGCCTGGGCAGTGTCTCGCCTTGCCAGTATTTTGCCCCATCAGTATATCGCCCCGCCAATATCTCGCTCTACCAACATTTGTCATCATCAGTCAATGTCTCGCCCCACCAGCGTCCCGACGATCTGCTCCGTAACTATTTGCTACTGTCACTCGCCTGTACTCCGTGAGACAACCATTCCTCCTTGTCATGCGGTGCCATGTCTGCCCAGTGTGACTTCAATTAATTAATGCACTACCACCAACATGCTACTACCTTTTGTCAAAAATGGAATAACATAATGCTTCAACAATGGGATACTTTGCAAATGTTCTATTTTTCCGTTAAATCATTGGACCAAGTACAAGAAGTCTTATTACGATGCATTACACTGCCGATACTAAGATGCATACAAGACCAGGAACAATTCACCCACCAGTGTCATGTCTCGCCAGTTTCCCTCCCATCCAGTAAGGAGAACCATAAGTATGTATCATCATGGCCGTGCCTAGCCAACATCTCTTCTCCTGCCCCAATTAGGAGTGATCTCGCTTCTTTTATATTTCCTTGGAACTATCAACTCATCTTAACAAATAGTTCACTGAATATTCACAATTTTCACATGCTTCGACAGCTCTTTTTGCCCGGCATTGTCTTGCCTCACATGACCCTTTTCAGAAGATCGTTCATCTCAGTTTTGACTTCGATGCCTGATCTCATCGTAACTCTTTTTATCATTGCGTTATCGCCCCAATTTGTGTTATCTCTTCACACTTATCTATCCATTTCTCCCGCACTTCAACATTCTTCATCTCGTGTATTCGTAATTTCTTCCTTCCTGCTTTAAGTGCGGATCCACTTATTCAGTCTTCCTTTTTCCATCCGTTTCTCCAATTCTTCAATATTCTTTCCACTATATGTATCTGTCCTTTCCCATTGCAATACCCCCTCGCAACGCATATTAAATCGTAATGTTTTCTCTTTCATTTCAAATTACTCTTTTTTTAAAAATTTAAATAGTATATTTTTGAATTTTGAAAATGTGCACACAATTCACTTTTCCTCGTAGCACGTCATACGCAGTTTTAACTGTTTTTTGACGTAAAATAAATAAATAAAAAAATTTTCTATCTTCAGTCCATCTTCAGTTCAATGTCTATTATTTCAAATTCCCATCTTTTCCTGCCAACGTCTTCCGCCTCATTTCGGTTACATTCTCCCCAGCTCAACTCTTACTATCTCATTCCACCATCTTTCATTTCTTCGTTTTCGGGGGCGTGGCGTCTCCCAGTCCTGGATGCCAGAATCTTAATCAATTTAGACGCCATCTGTTTCTATCCAGACGCCGACGCCTTCTCGCCTTCTCGCCCCCTCGCCCCCGCCCCCCTGGCCCGCTTTCTGGCCTCCTCCCAGCCCCTCGCTGCCTCCCTTCATCTGAAGTGCTCCTGCGAGAAAGGCCTCTGGAGAACGGAGCGTCCTGACGAGAGAATGTGGAGAGGAACTCGGACTTCCATCCACCATGGCTGAAGCGAGGGTGAATTTACAAGCTGCCACACATCAAGTGCTTCGTAATCTGTGGCTGAACCTAGATTTTGGAGTGGGGCACACCCAGAAATGGAAGGTTGTAAAGGAAATCCTTTAAACATTCTTACGTTACTTGTAAGTGTGCGGGAAATGAATAATTGTTCTTCATTGTCTGTAATAAAGCTTCTCACTTTACAAGAATTTCTAAGTGTCGCTACATTCTACGTAATAGTGTTCTTTGAATGTATGGATTAAATTTTTATGATCGGCAAAATAGTAAACCCTTCTATGTTGCAAATTGTGGGATCGAAACAATCCATTTTTTTCTTGTCATGACATCCGTATATGTAACTTTATCCAATTGTCCGCAGCTTCATTGTATATTATATCTCATGGCTTTAAGCCACAAACATTGTTTTCCGATAATATTAATAACATTAAAGATGTTCTTATATTGAATATGTAGAAAATACTTATTAAAATAAACACATCTACTACGTTTTATTCTTAGAAAACTTGTCATTCTACAATAAATGTATCCGGTGAATAAATATTCACGTTAGTCAACCCACGAGAGTTTCTTTAAGACATTAAACATTTTCTTCCGTTATCAAGAATTTGGGACAGTTTTTGTAAACCGCATGATCGTCAGAAATAATTTTCCTTGTAAGCGTAAATGAGTGTTTGAGAAATGTACAATTCTACTTTGTTTAAAAAAAACAACAAATGTTACTAAATATATTCAAGACGTGAATATTTTAACAATTAGGATCCGACAATAAGACATTTCGCTCCTTTTTCTCTTCTTCTCATTCAACAATAGCAGTACACGTAATTGTGCTTTAATTTCTTTAACTATCTCTTAGAGATACCTTTCAGAAAGTCTCAAGGGCACAAAACTCATTTACCGCGCAAGCACCCCCATTTGCTCGTCGTGGCGCCGGAAGTGCAAACAAATCGACGGCGTGCGGAATCTCTTTCGACCTGCGCGGCTCTCGACGGCCGCGGGCGGTGAGGTGCACTGCGCTACGGTCATTAGTCGAGGCAACGACGATATTTCAAAGCGCTTGCATTAGTTACAAGATCGCGTTCCATTCTTCACGGCGGAGTCTGTTGTTCCTGAGTGGGGTTCGCGTTTCTTGCGAGCGGCGGCGGCGGCGGCGGCGGCGGCGGCAGCGGCGGCGGCGGCGGCGGCGGCGGCGGCGGCGGTGGTGACGTCCCCAACGAACAGAAGGCTGCGATGAGGAGGAGAGGGAGATTGAGGGAGGGAGAAGGGAGGATAGAAGGGGGCGTAGGGGAGGACAAATGGAGAAGAAGAGAGGGAGATTGAAAGAGGATGAGGGATAAAAGGGGAGTGTAGGGCGGAGAAAGGGAGAAGAAGAGTGGGATGATGAGGAGCGCGGAAGGAACGGGGGGCGAAGTGGAAAGGGGAAGGTGAGGTACAAATGCGTGGGGAAGGGGGATGGAAAAGATGTGGCAGGAGGGGGAGAGGGAGGAGAAGGGAGGCGGGAGATGTGTTGGGAACGAAGAGGGTAGAATAGAGGTGGGAGTAATTAAGATGAATGCTCTCAGGTCAGATCCAGAACCTTCGCTGCCGCCGACTTCTCCTCCGAATCGTCCTGCTCCGACAGCGTGGGTGGAAAGAAAAAGCTTGAAACACTGCGGGAAGAATGGGCATTTGTGCTGCCCAAAGTTTTACCGAGTGCCCTCCGTAAGAAGAAGAAGAACGACTGAGGAGAATATTTCGAATAATGTGACAATACGGATTACAACAACGGATTACGCTAAATACATTTTACCCAAAATATATTTTATTACAAATATTATTTAAAATTCAGTTATGTTGAATTTTGCATACTCAACAACAATAGTGGAGTTACAACAGCACACACTTCCTCGTATTATTTCTAATCTTTGCAAATTTTGTTAATTGAATGAAAATCAGACTTGCGTCGTTTTTTTAAACCGTTATTAATCTATTTGTAAAAATATAATGAAAAGAAGTGGATGCATTTTTGAGACTTTTCTTATAAATTGCATTAACTTCAAGAAAGAATTATACAACTACTCGTTTAAAAAATATATACTTGACGGCATTTAAAGATCTAACATTTTCGAACAGATTTCATTTAAGAACAAAATCTCTATTATCCACATTGTTCTTTGGCAAAGGATTTCTGCAATTTTCAAAAATAGAGAAAGTTTGTTGAAATGGAACCAACTTTACGTTTTTACCGTTCTTTGATACATATCAGACAAAACTGAAAGTATAAATTTGGCACCGTTTTTGACAAAATTAATATTTAAAAATTGCCTATATTTCACGCAAAATTGCACGAAAGCTACTAATAATTTTCAAAAGTTGTACATGAACTTGTTATAAATCTCTCTTTGAACAACATATTTAATTAAGGAAAAATACCTCCATTTAGAATTAAAATATTTCACATAGTTATGAACCAATTAAAAATTTCGTTTACAATTTTTTCGGAGCCCTACTAACGTGCTTAGTCAGCATATACATGAAATCAAGGCACTCTGACTGAAATGAAAGACACGTGCACACGAGGTGCAAGAGCACAGAAGTTTATCTGTTCACGAGCCAAGTCCTCGAAACAAATTTACAACGCGTAAGCATCGTTCGCAGCTCCGTTTCTCAAAGTCCGACAGATGAAGGCGGAAGGTGACACAGCAATTGCTGCTACCGCCTCTGAGGGTAGGCAGCAGAGAGGGACGGTATGCAAGGACTCATCGACGAATGTAAACCAAGGAACTGCATTATGAC